>PVLD010004470.1:0-28604 GCA_004027595.1 Dinomys branickii
GGGTATGCTGTACTATAATTACTGGAATAACTTTTAAACCCCTTTTAAAAGTAGTTATGCAGGGCCAGGTGTGGTAGGACTGGGCACAGTGGCACACACCTGTAATCTCAACACTCGGGAGGCTGAGGCGGGAGACTGAGGCAGGAGGATCGTTTCAAGTTCAAGACCAGCTACATAATGAGCTCAAGGTCAGCCTGAACTGCATAGTGAGACCCTGTCTCAAAAAGATAGATAGATAGATAGATAGATAGATAATTTTGTGGGACCAGGGATATAGCTCAGCAGCACAGCACCTGCCTAGCAAGTGCTCACTTTTGTTGAAAAACAAAAGCACAACAAAAAACAACAAAAAACAAATAAAAATAATTATGCACCAGGTATGGTCCTGTACACATGTATCCCAGGACAAATGTATCCCCAGCTCACCTATATCCCAGGAGTCTGAGACAGGAGGGTTGCTGTCAGTTTGAGGCCAGTCTGGGCAACATAGTGAATACAAGGCCAACCTGAATTACATAGTGAGAACTTGTCTCAATAAAAAATAAATAAATAAATAAATAAATAAATAAATAAATAAATAATAAAAGTAATTATGCATCATCTGTGCATGGAATATTTAAAATTAGAAAGATATTTGAATGTGTTAGTTTTAAGTACTGGCTTATATAAAAAGTTAAGGCATAAAATTAGATCATCAACTATCATTTAACATAATAACATAATAACAGCAACTTCAGTGATGAATTACTCTCTTCACAGAATGCCACATACAAATTGCTCTACACAGTAGATTAGGGCATGATAGCACATGCCTATAATACCAGCACTCAGGAGGCTGAGACGGGAGTATTGCAGCAAGTTCAAAGCCAGCCTGGGCTACACAGTGAGTTCAAGGTCAGCCTGAACTACATCGCAAGACCCTGTCTCAAAAAATTAAAAAATAATTTAAAAGTTAAAAAACAAACTTTACAGCCTCATTTAAAATAAAGGATGAAACTATATAGATAAACTACCTTAAGTCTCACAAAGATTAAAATCTGTATGTTTTTAAAAGTTCAACCTGTGAGAATTCTCTTATTGTGGAAATCTAATATGGCTGCACAAATCTGGAAGCTCATCTCAAATGTTACAATTAAACAGGAGATATTTAAGTAATAGACCAAAATATAAGCAATAGGATGTACAGGATTCTTGAGGCCTTTGGAAGCTTCTACCCCATCCCACCAGAAATCAAGTGGATTAGAACAGTCTGGAGATGGAGGCAGGACAAGCAGTCATGAGCAGGGCATCCAGACCCTCCCGTTACTCTGAAACAGCCTGGCACTGAACCTGCCTCGCATGGGTTAAAACCAGCCAGGAAAAGCCTTTACGCTCAGAGGCTCTGTATAAAACCTCCCAGGTGCCCACAACTTGGCAGAAAAAAATTACGTGACAACCCAGGCAGTTTTTGATTTCACCAGATCAAAATAGCCAAGCTAATCTATTCAGCATTATATATGTTTTTTTAAAGGAGCCCACCAAAAAATGTGTACATACCTCAAGAAAAGAAAAATAGTATGTTTTTTCCAATATGGGGGAGCCCTAAACGTGTTAGTTACCCTTGGTATGGGGGACCCTAGACGATGTTGTGTATCGCAGAAAACCCACTACACGGGCCGCCCTGAGAGAAGAAAGTGAGAATGCAGGTGGAACAATCTTGATGACCGAGGCTACGCAAGTTCACTGCACTCCTAAGCGTCTAGAAGCTAATGGCCACCACTCTGAGCACCTCTTGTAATTGTAGAAGCCAAAGGTAACTTGAATTAATCTCATGATGTCTCAAATAAATTTAAATATTTATTAAAATATTTATACAGGTGTTTCTTTTCCTAAAGTGTGTATACATTTTCTGGCAGAATAATATATATATATATGATTTCAGTCATATCATACACATTAAATCTGGGCTGAAGATGGGGTTCCAGGCCCTGGGTTCAATCCCCAGCAGAAGGAAGAAAAAAGAAACGGAAGCCAGGAGTGGCAGCGCGCACCTGTAAGCCCAGCACTCAGGAGGCCAAGGCAGGGGGGCCACTGACAGCTCAAGGCCAGCCTGGGCTACACAGTGAGCTCAAGGTCAGCCTGCATTACGTAGCAAAATTTGTCTCAAGAAAACAAAAAAACATGAAAAAGGAGAAGGGGAGGTGGCAGGAGAGGGTAAGGGGAGAGGGGAGGGAGAAAAAGAGACAAGAGGTGAGAGGAGGAGGACGAACAAGAGGAAGAAGAAAAAGGAGAGAATGGGGAGGAAGAGGAGGAGGAGATGACCTGTTAAGGCTTGGCTTGAAGATAATGAAGATCAAATTTTATACTTTCTGTGTTATATCACAAAAATTACTGGGTATTTAATATAATACCACTGCTGAATCCGTCTTTTTTGTATGTTTAAGAGTCAGCCCACAAAAGTGATGCCGGCAAAGAGCAGAAATGATGAACAGAAAGTTAGTAATAGCTCGGCATTTTCCCCCAGTGAAGAAGCATGAGGCTTAACCCTAGAAACGGTAGTTACTTTATTTACTATCTTTCTGGCCCTTGCTTTTTGCTCTTGCTGTTTTCTATCTGCTGTGACCTGTTTCTCCTCTGCAATGCCTCTCTGCCAAGCCACTCTGCCAGCTGATTATGGGCTAAAACTGCTACAAACTGTGAGCTACAATTAAACCTTTCATCCTTTAATAAATAAATAAATAAATAAATAAAATCTTTCTCAAAAAAATTAGCATGGTGGCACATGCCTCTAGGCCCAGCTATACAGGAGACCGAGACAGGAAGATGGGGAGGCCAGTCTGGACAACCAAGAACGACCTGCCTTTTAAACAAAAGATAAAGTTAAAAAAAAAGAGGGAAAAAAGAGTAAACACTATGTGGCAGGCACTATCCTAATATTTTATCTGCATTAACTCATTTAATCATGTGACAACCCTCCAAGGCAGCTATCATGACCATCCCACTTCATGACTAAGGAAATTTAGGCATAAAGAGATTAAGTAATTTGTCCAGGTCACACAACTAGCAATACATGGTCTGAGACTTGGAACTCAGCCTTAACCCTGTACCCCTTCCACCAATGTGACTGATCATAATCACACATGTGGCATCTCACAGAGAATCCAGAATCTCATCTGATGTTGGCATGTAACAACACGACCACTTACCTCATCAAAGACAGCCCTGGAGAAATCCCCACATCGCAATGTGCCATCGTAGCTCAGGGACATGAGGTGGAGCGGGTTGGCAGGTGAGAAGTAAAGACAGCTAATGGGCTGACTGTGGGGATAGAAAGCATATATCCCATCTTCTTTATGTTGCTGAGTCTGAAAGAAAGTTGGAGATTCAAGGAGGACATCACAAGGTATTTAAAGGGGGATTACATCCAGTCTTTTCTGTAACTATGCCCACTCTCTCACATTTAGATAGAACTAGACACTTCACACTGACATGAAATTTTTTTCTAATTTTCAGTCCAACAACGGTAAGTCATACTTAGTGTCCAGATTTTTGCAACTAGCAGTTAGTTTCTTGATACAGCCAAAAAAAAAAAAAAAAAAACCCAATCACTGTGATCTGGGTATGATGGCACGCACATACCCGTAGTCCCAGCTATTCAGGTTAACTAGGTAGGAGGATCCCATTAGCCATGGAGTTCAAGGCCAGCCCAAGTAACATAACAAGAACCTCTTTCAAAAACTAAATTTAAAAAAACTAAATAATAAAATAAATCACTTCTTATTACGACCTCACATGACAAAAACCGTAAAATATGAGAAATCCACTTTTTATTTCAAACGTGGCATAATTTCTTACTACTAAAAATGTATGAATACCATTACCACTTTGCTTCCTAAGATTTAGGCTTCTATATATCAGTATATTATTCTGTTTCATTTTTTTTTCTTTTCCTGAGAAATGGTCTCATGTCACCCAGGCTGGCTTTGAACTCATGACCGTTATACCTCAGTTTCACAAGTACCTGGGATTACAGGCATATAACACCAAGGCCCAGCAGCATTATCATTTTCATAAGATATTTTGTCCTGGCTCAAAATGACAGTTTTTAAAGTATTTTGTCACCAGGGATATAGCTCAGCGGCACACACACCTGCCTGGCAAGCATAAGGTCCTGAGTTCGATTTCAGGTACCAAAAAAAAAGTATTTTGTGCCCTAAATATACTATGAAAGTGCATATATCTAAGCTTCATTTTAGCATTACCATTTTTATACTTTCTACAACTGGGTAATCAACTCCTAAGAATGCAAGTTTTACATTTGGACAAGTCGGAGCAACTATCATTCCCAAATCTGGCTTAATCTGCTATGAAATAGCCAGCCAATTTTTGTTTCTTTTTTCAAAATTTAAACTTAAACGAGAAAACCAGGTGTGGTGGCACGTGCCTGTAATCCCAGCACTCGGGAAACTGAGCAGGAGGATCATTGTGAGTTTGAGATCAGCCTGGGTTACCAAGTCAGCTAAAGGCCAGCCTGAACTGCATAGTGAGATCTTTTCTCAAAAAGACAAAAATTAAAATTAAAATTAAAAATAAACAAGAGAAATATTTTTAGAAGATACAAAGGCAAAAAGGAAACAATTACAAGGACACTTCTTTTTGATACTGAGGATCAAAGCCAGTCTCACAGATGGCAAATGCTCTACCACTGAACTAGGTCTCCAGCCATTTTTTCTTTTTACTCTAACCCTAATCCAGCCCTTTTTATTTCTTTTTTTATTTTTAAAACAAGAGAACCCAGAATAACACAGAAACAATACAGAAAATACTAAGTTATAGAGAAGATGGTAGGGAATTGGCACTGGATGCTGTATAACATAGGTATCTTCACATTTGTTATAACAAAATCAATAAAGGATATACAAATTACAGAGGAGACAACAGGGAGCCATCACTGGATGCTGTATTACATAGTATTGTCTTTTGCATTTGTTAACACAAAAACAATAAAGGAAATACCAGATTACAGAGAAAATAGTAGGGGGTTACCACTAGATATTGTATTACCTAATGTTATCTTCATCTTTATTACTCAGTTATATACGTGATGGCTCGTTCAATTAATCAATTTTCTCCACTTCCCCACCGTTGTTCTACCACCCTGCCAGTGATCTTCCCACTGGTAATAACTGCACTTTTGGTTTATTTACTCCCTCATGCTCTTACTTCGGGCAGAGACTTGGCTGCTTCTAAATATGCTGTATATTACATAAGTGTACACAAATTGTTATGGCAGGAGGTGGAGAAACACCTTTTGGCAAGCCCTCACAGCCATCAAGTGTCCAGTTGGGTAGGTGCAGTTACACAGCGAACCACCCAGGCTGACTTGGTAACCCAGGCTGATCTCAAACTCACAATGATCCTCCTGCTCAGTTTCCCGAGTGCTGGAATTACAGGCACGTGCCACCACACCTGGTTTTCTCATTTAAGCTTAAATTTTAAAAAAAGAAACAAAAATTGGCTGGCTATGTCATAGCAGATTAAGCCAGATTTGGGAATGATAGTTGCTCCAACTTGTCCAAATGTAAAACTTGCCTTCTTAGGAGTTGATCACCCAGTTGTAGAAAGTATTAAAATGGTAATGCTAAAATGAAGTTTAGATACATGCACTTTCATAGTGTATTTAGAGCACAAAATACTTTTTTTTTTACTCTGTCAGTGCATCCGCATCCACAGGCTCAGGCAAGTCTTCAAGGTCTTCCTGAGGGCCAGGCACGCCCCAGGGGCCAGGCAGAGCTTCGGGGGCGGGCAGAGGCCTGGCATGCCCCAGAGGCTCAGTGGAGCTTGGGGGCAGGGCGGAGCTCCTGGCACACCCCAGGGGTGGAGTGGAGCTCGAGGACTCTGTCCCAATGCCATTCTGCAGGATGCCCAGTCTAGGTCCTCAGGGCTCTCAGGCAACCCGAAAGGAGGCCCCTCCCCGCTCAGGCGTCCACACTCCCCACCAGAGTGCCTGGTATCCCCTCACAGGCCATTAGCATATTTGGAGACTATCCCCTCCAGGTTAGAGAGGCAGGTCTACACTCTAGCTCCTCATCCTACCACTCTATCTCGCTGGTCATTGGGTGCACTTACGATGCTGGGCACAAGTGGCGTGAGGTCTCCCCAACCTGTGCTCACTGTGGTAGTCCATGGTGTGTACTAATTTTAGTTATTAGTTCTCGGAAAGAATTGGAGTATTTTTTCGGGTCTGCTGTGTAGAGTATGTTGTTGTCTCTCAGGCTCCAGGACTGCTGCTTTTCATGTATTCTGATGTTACGGGTTCGTATATTTTTCATATATGTACGCAGTGTGGAGTCTGTCTTGGTGCTCATATTAGTAGTTTAGGGTGAGTCCTGTAGCCCATTGGCTCAGCCCGTTGTTGTCAGGATCACATGGTGCCTGCTCGGGCCACCAGGACTCACGTTGCTCAGAGAGCGAGTTCAGGGTAGGAGCTGAATCCCAGTACCTCAACTCATGCTTCCTGCTTGTTGTTGGAATAAGAAGGGCATGGGGCAGTGTAGCCCGCCTCCATCTGCAGCTCACTCTTTCTGTTGTGCTCCAGGTCCCTTTTGTTTTTTGACTGGATCCCTGGGAATTACTGTGGTCCTGGGGTCGCTTCCACTGCTTTCTGCTACTCTTTGCTGGTATTTGCTCATACAGTGGAGAGGTCTGAGGCCATATCCTTGAGGAAGGCATAGAGCTGGGTGTGGTGGGCCGCTGACTGTTGTCTTGACTCCGGCCTGCCTCAGGGCACTGATTAGAAAGATTTCTCAGTGCTTGGGGGCTGCGGCGCTTCTTGTCCAAGGATGGCTGCATGGCATGGGGCTCCGGATCCTCGTGGCAGTGGCAAGCACAGCGTGGCCTCGAGTCCAAAGTGGGAGGTGCTGCGGAGCCACCAGGCAAATGGACGCACTGAGGGACCAAGGGGGGGGAGGGCAGCCATAGCGGGTGAGGTGTGCGGGGCAGAGTGGGGTGGGGCTGTGGCAGGTCCGAGCATGACCAATGGAAGAGGCTGGGCTGCGCTGTCACTGCACACTCTACCCCTCTATTCAGGACTTTGCTCACCTCTGGCCATTTCGGAATATTTCCGTGAGCAGGGGCCTCTGTGGCTGACGCTGTGAGTGCTGGAATGAGGGAGCAGGCTTGTGGTGTGTATGGAGCAGTGGCTCCAAAGCCTTCTCTTAGAGAGACTGTGCCATGGCAGTCCTCTGAGGTTTTTTTCCTGGGGAGGTCTTGTTTGGTCTTTCTCAAGGTTTCAATTCCCCTTTCAGATCTTTCCTGGGTCTGGGGCACCAGGGCACCCATTTCTCTCCTTCTTGTCTTTCTTATGTTGCTGTATTTCAGGGTCTCATTGGCAATCCTCTGGGGGGATCTTTCTCTGCTGCTTACCCGGTCGCCATCTTACCTGCAGTCCAATCCTGCCCTTTTTGAGTTTTTTATTTTGAGACAGGTTTTTGCTAAGTTGCCCCTGCTGGGCTCAAACCTGCAACCCACCTCCGGAGCATCAGCCTCCCAGAGTGCTGGGCTGTACCACACACAGCCATGCTTGGCCTCATACACTCCTCCATCTATGCAGAGTTTACAATGGTTATCATCTCTGCATTTTTGTTTATAGCACCCTGTTATGGTTGATACATTGTGTCAACTTGGGGAATCTAGAGGTTTAGCTGAGTGACTCAGAAGGAAGCTGGGGTGCTTCCTTTGTAAACATCCTGAGCCTGTGGAAGAGGAGGCCATGGAGATTGCCATGAGAGGTTCACGACCCCTGGGTGGGGGTAGGTTGTTTACAATGTAGGGGAGAAAAGGAGGCCGCTTGCAGCCATTCTTGCCTTTTGCTCTGGTTGTTTTTGCTGTGCTCTGCTGCCCTGAACAGTTTGCCCTCTGCCTTGTGCCACTCTGCCTCTGAACCAGCCAAATATGGACTGAAACCTCCACAAACTGTAAGCTAAATAAACCTTTCCTTCCTTCATTTTGGGCATTGGGTATTTTGTCTCAGCATCAAGGAGAAAGTAACCAAGACACACCCCTTTTCTAGGAAAATAAAACTATGAAGAATTCAAATGATAAAGGAATATGCAAAAATGAGATTTTTTTTTTGGTTTTTGTCTTTTGCAGTCCTGTGGATGGAAGCCAGGACCTTATGCATGCTAGAGAAGTACTCTACCTTTGAGCTGTACCCGTAACTCCTCAAAATTAAGTTAGTTGTTGTTTTGAACCAGAGTCTCACTTTGTAGTTCGGTCTGGCCTTGAACTCACCACGTAGCCCAGGCAAACTCAATGACAATCCTCCTGCCTCAGCTTGGCAGAGTGCTGGAATTACAGGCCCCACTGTGAGATAACATTGCTAAATCATTTTTGCAGTACTGGGTATTGAACCCAAGGCCTTACGTATGCTAGGTAAGTACTCTAGTCTTAGGCTATTCTAGCCCAAAAGTTTTAAAAATATTACTCCATATCCATAATTAATAAAACTTAACATGAAAATACTAAGAAATCGTTATATATACCTATACAGACAGTATGACAGTGAAAGGGAAGAAACTTGAGAAAAATAAGAACATGTTATATATGCCATTTTTAACAGTATTAAATTTAAGTAGACTTCAGCCAGGAGCAGTGGCATATGCTTGTAATCCCAGCACTTGGGAGGCTGAGGCAGAAAGATCACTTGAGCCAAAGATCAGGCTGGGCAACACAGCAAGATTCTATCACCTTAAACAAAAAAGCAAAGCAGGGTACAATGGCATAAGTCTATAACCTCAGCTACTGAAGAGTCTGAGACAGGCTGAGAGCAACTTCAAAACCAACCTGGACAACTTAGTGAGACCTGTCTCAAAAAATTTAATAAAATTTGATGCAGCTCAGTGGCAGGGCACTTGCCTAGCATGCCTGAGGTCCTGGGTCTTTACCCAGTACTGCAGAGGGGAAAAAAAAAATAGGAAGAAAGAAAAGATTATGCATTCCTATCATCCCAGCACTTGGGAGGCTGAGGCAGGAGGATCGCTGTAGGTTTGAGGCTAGACTGAGGTACATAGTGAACTCAAAGCTAACATGAACCACACAGAGAGACACTGTCTCAAAAAAAGAAAAAGAAGAGTTAACCATTAAAGGATTCTACTAGACTAAGAAGGGGAGACCCACTTAAAACTCTGTGATGACTTCTGTAGCTTTCATGATAATACCCAAAATTCTTAACAAAGTTTAGATGGTAAACATCTGAGCCAGCCTCATCCGCAGCTCCCTCTACTCCGTTCACTATCTCACTACCCCTCCCTCTCATACCTTGTTTGGGGTGGCGGTAGCGGGTACTGGATTTATTATACCAAGAGAAGAAAGACAACATTAAAACCACATAGTGTATGACTTCATTACATGAAACGTCCAGAAAGGGCAAATTTATGGAGATTTTCCTGAGGCTAAGGCTAGAATGGAAGAATAAACATAAACAAAAATGAGGGATCTTAGAAGTATGATGAAAGTGTTCTAAAACTAAATTATAATGATACAACTCAATATATTTCTTGAAAAGCATCAAATGTGTGCACTTAGCCAGGTGTGGTGGTACACACCTGAAATCCCAGCACTTGGGAGGCTGAGGCAGGAGGATCAGTATGAGTTCCAGGCCACCCTTTGTCATCCAACATCCTTAATGCCAGCATCACACACTCTAGATCCAGCCACCTCTGAAAAAGCCTAACCTGTCTGCACGAGGCTTTAGGGGGACATCTACACACAAGCCACAACAGGGGGAGAACCCAGGACAGACAAGATACTGATTTTAGATTTGCTAAATCTGCTAATAAAATTGATAAAAATCTCCTGGAAAATTAGAAGCTTGATGAAAATATTAGATACAGAAACACAGTAATGTAGATTTTACAATCACCAAGATAGGAGAAGGGACTTTGCTATATGCCTTCCATCCTATACAGTTCAGTCTACCCTGAAAAGTCTCCACTTGGCCGGGCTAATTCCAGGGTTTCCTTTTCAGCGTTCTTCACCAAGTACTCAGCATCTCCTGCTTCTACTGTTCCCCCTATCCTATTCCTCTGCAATCTCCTGAAGCCTGTTTCCTCCCTTATCTCAGCATTCAAGTTGTTCTTACCAACGGCGCCCTACCTTTCAGGACCAAGGCTTTCCTCTGTTCCACTGTTTAATCTTTCTACGTGAGACTCTCTGCCCTTGAAACTCATCTCTTGGCTTCTAAACCATTGAATTCTTCTGATCCTCTTCCCACCTGTTTGTACTCTTTGCTAAACCCTACTCCCACTCAAATCTTAGCAAAATAAAGAATCTATGCTCCCAAAAGAAGAATTTGGTTTTTATCTTTCTTTTCACTTGCAAAAATTATTTATTAACACCAACCAGCTTCAGCTCACCTTTGTTTCTCATCTCCATTAAATGTCCTTACAACATTTTTATGTCCTTGTTCTACTTCTCCGATTAGAAAATAAATTCATAGAGCATTAACTGGACTTCTCTCAATTTTCTAACTACTGAAAACCATTACTGAAGTATGACATGCACAGTGAATGGAAGGCAGTAAGTTGCAAACTCATCAAAAGATGACCTGCATCACTCTGAGGTCGTTAGAAGGTAGTCTGATCCAGCTGAGAGATTGCTTAGTCCCCTAGGGCTGATATAACAAATTACCGTAATAGGAGAAATGTATTTCTCAGTTCTGGGACTAGGCAGTCCAAAATCAAGCTGCTGGCTGATTCAGTGTCTGTGGAGGGCCAATGTCTAGTTGGGTCCTCATTTGGGAGAAGGGATAGGGGATCTCTCTTGGGCGTCTTTCACAAGGGCACTAACCCCTTTCATGAACTAATTACCTCCTAATACCATCACCTTGAGAGGTAGGGATTCAACATAAGAATTTTGGGAGGACACACAGTCACTTCATAACTGACCATATTTCCAACATAACCGATTTTTCACATATCCATTTAAAAGTCTCCTGGCAGTTGATTTATGCACAGATGGCTAAAGATATTCAAGCTAAAAATGTTAAAACAAATTTAAATAAAAATTTCTATAAAACAAATTTAAATTCCTTTAATTTCTAAAATTTGGAATCATAAAACACAAAAGTAAAACCTGAAGCACAATTTATAAATAAGTGTCTCTAGACTATTGCCTCTTAACTGCCTTTTAAGATTACTTGCTTCAGTCAAACTTCAGTATCTTCAAAAAAGAATAATAGCCAGGCATAGTTGCCTATCATTGCAGCACTTGGGAGGCTGAGGCAGGAGGACTCCTGCAAGTTTGAGGCCAGCCTGTGCTACACAGTGAGTCTAGGCCACCCTGAATGACATAGCGAGATCCTGTCTCAAAACAAACAAACAAACAAAGGAACAATAACTTACCAAATCCCAAAGTCCAATTTGCCCAGATTTGGACCCAGCTGCTACCAGAATTCCAGTTTCTGATGGGTGGAGAGCCACAGAGGATATCGAGCTTTGGGTAACTTTATGAACAGTATCTTCACTAATCACCATGTCATTTAAATTGGCTTTATAGCTATGAAAATTAAAACATTAAATCTTAAAGTAAAATCAATCTCAATAGTCAAAACAAGTGAATTCAAAAAGAAAAACTACAATTAGTAAATACATGCTAGAAAATATTCAACCTCCTGATAAGCAAAGAAATTAAGTTAAACAATGATGTACTATTTTTCAATTATAAAATTGCCTGCTAATTTTAATGATGACATTGAAAATTAATAGGCTACAACTCAGGAGGCTGAGGCAGGAAGATCACCACATGTTCCAAACCAGCATAGGGTACATCGTAAGCTCAAGGTCAGCCTGAGCTACATAGCAAGAGCCCGTCTCAAATGAAAAATAATCATAATAATAGGCTACAGTCAAACTTCGGCTGGGATATCAGGAGTGGACTACTGGGCTAGGGTAGAGAAAACCCTGGGTTTGATCCCTAGCACCAGAAAAAACTAACTACAAACATAAAACAGTCACATATATTGCTAGTGACAGAGTAAATACAAGTAACAGTTCAGGGCATGTGCGGCACTAGGGAATAAGCCAAGGCCTTGCACATGCTAGGTATGTGCTCTGCCACTGTTCTGTACCTCAGCTTTAGCAAGGGTTTTTAGGTCACAAAAAATTTGGTTTAAATCCTGGTGTTGGTGCCAGGCCTGGTGGCGCTTGTCTATAATCCCCGCACTCGAGAGGCTGAGGGAGGAGGACTGCTGCAACTTCGACACCACTGTAGGTTACCAAGTGAGTTCAAGGCTGGCCTGAACTACATAGCAAAAACTTGTCTCAAAAAAGACAAAAAAAAAAGAAACCACTCAAAAAAGACAAAATCAATCAATTCTGGTTTTGCAGCAACATACCACAGCAATGTATGTATACCCACATTCATAGCGGCATAGTTTATAATAGCTAAATCTGGGAAATAGCCCAGACACTCATCAAAGATGAATGGATAAAGAAAATGTGGGGCTTTTATACAACGGCGCATTATTCTGCCATAAACGGTAAGTATGAGACATTTCTGGCTAACCGGATGGACCTTCAGACCATACTCTCAATGGAAATAAATCAGACATACACGTGTAACCATCACGTGATTTCTCTAGTATGAGATACAAAGTATAAATAAGGACCAAAATGTATACCAAGTGCTGGAAAAGGGGAGCAAAGTTCAAATGTGAAGAGTGACGTGGGGGCTTGCAGGGAGACAACAGAGGGGAGACAACAGAAACAAAGAATAGAGGGAAAAAGGGAAATAAAACTTCTGTAAACAGAGACGGTAAGAAGACTGAAGAGAAGGAGGGGAATGAGGAAAGCAGCAGCAGCAAGGTATACCGATTCCGTGATGAAGGGTGGCACTACGCGTATCTAAAATGTACCAATAAAATAGAAAAAAAGTCCTGCTTTTGTCACAATGCTCTTTTCCTCTGACCTAAGAGACTTAACTAACTTGCTGATACTCAATTTCTTCATCTATAAAATGGGGACTATACCTGTCTTGTAAGAACACTATGAAGTTAGGCGTACTTAAACTCATGGTGATTCTCCTGCCTCAGCCTCCCAAGTGCTGGGATTATAGGCACGCATCACCACGCGTGGCTCTCTTTGTGGTACTTTTGCAATCTAACTTGACTATTTTATATTTATATTGCAATATAACAGTTTGCTTAGGCTGGGCGTGGTGGCTCACACCTGTAATCCCAGCACTCGGGAGGCTGAGGCAGGAGGATCGTTGCAAGTTCGAGGCCAGTCTGGGCTACAAAGTAAGCTCAAGGCCAGCCTGAACTGCACAGCGAGACCCTGTCTCAAAAGGACAAAAAAAAAAAAAAAAAAACAGTTTGCTTAATGAATAAGTATATTTTCTGGGCTGCTAATTTGCGAGAATTACTCCCAAAACTAATTTACTTATTGTGAAAAGGTTGATAAACTAGGTCTGTATGGGCAAAGTCTTAAAACCTCAGGCACTAACACCCCTTTTGGGATTCTCTTTCCTGTTGGACAACCTTGTAGTTTCACAGGAGTTATAGTCTTCTAGGAGATACAGCCAGGTGAACTCCTTGGTATAAGATGTCACATATTTCCAGTGATAACAAAGACCTGGAACTCATTCCTAATACACATGAAGTTATTTTGCTTAAAAAAAAAAAGATATTTTGCTTAGACATTAAATGTATACATTAAGTGCAAGGTAATTTGAATTTCACAAATGCTCAAATGCACCTGGGAATGTAGCTCAAAGAGTGCCTGCCTAGCAGTAGGAAGCCCCGAGCTCCATCCCCAGCACCACAAAGGGAAAAACAAACAAATGATTAAATAGAAAAAATTTAATAAAATTTACTTTTACTTAATTTTTCCTTTTTTAGTAATACTGCAGATCAAACCCCAGGCCTACAACTTCTAGGCAAGCACTCAACCCAATATAAGATTTTTAGAAGGAAAAAAAGATTGTTGGAAAACAACTTGAGAATGTATGCTAAAAGCCATAAAAATGTCCACAACGTTTGGCTCATTAGTCCTGACTTTGGGTATCTATCCTGAGAAAATAAGTCACTATCATAGATATACTTCAACAAATATGCATACAAACACACAAAATTAGAAAATACTCTCAAACTGGGATATACAAGGCCGGGCATGGTGGCACAGGCCTGTAATCTCAGCACTCGGGAGGCTGAGGTAAGAGGATCACTGTGAATTCGAGACCAGCCTGGGCTACAAAGTGAACTCAAAGCCAGCCTGAACTGCATAGTAATACCCTGTCTCGAAAAGACAAAAATAAATAAATAAATAAAAATAAAAGATCCCGGTAACACATGCAAAAACAAATAAGCATAAGGCAAAATTTTGTATGTATCAGAACATAACTTAAAAATGTGAATTTGGAGGAACAGATATGGGGAGGTAGGCAGCATAGCACATGACCTGGGTGTCTGATATGGGAGAGACCACACACTTACAATGCATGATGTACTTAGGAAAGCTGCCTCTGTGGGACCTGTTAAACAATACATTCACCGTATGTTCTCAGGCCCCGTGAACCTTGGCTCATCCCAGAAACAAAGGCTAAAACCCTGATTGGCCTGGATTATACCAATCGGCGAAATAGTTATTTAGGAATCATAAGTATGGACAAGCCAAAGACACTATGCTCAGAAGCTCAGCTTGGGCTTCTCCCTGTCAAACAGCTCACTCACTGTTTGGCAGGCCCACTTTTACAATACAATTAAAACTCTGCTTCACTTCACTTTCATTTTTCGAGTTCCTCATTTCTTACCCGAAGGATCTCTGGTTTTGGGTCTGCCTCATCTCACCTTCTACATTCCTGCAGGGTAAGGACATCAAGCCATGGAAGTGGAGAGTATTCTAGCCTCCCAGACCTCTGGCCTGATGCAACAAATTCATTCAGTTATTCAATATTTAGTGGATATATAGTATGTGCCCAGCACTGTTCTGGTTACTGAGATGAAATCCCTGCCCTCATGAAGTTTGTATTTAATGGTAATGCATATGGCAACACCAAAAGAAAATGTAGAAAAATAAAAATAACAGTTGCTCAGGAGAAACTTTAGAATTTTTTCACCTCACTTTCAAAATTCCCTATAATAGTATATAGATTTTATAATTAAAACATCTCAAAAAATATAAAACTGCCAGGTGCAGGAGTTCATGCCTATAACTGCAGCACTTTGTGAGGATGAGACAAGAGGATCCTAAGTTTGAGCCTGAGCAATGTATCAAGACCCTGTCTCAAAATTTTAAAAAAAGGAAACAAAAAGGGCTGGGGATGTAGCTCCTTAGAAAGGTCCCAAATTCCATCCCTAGTACAACAAAGGGAAAAAAAAGTAAAAAAAAAGTCAAAACTGTAAAACAAATGGCAAGAATTTTAACTTACCTTTTAATGTTAGGTAATTCCTCCATGTTCTTACTACTTATCTGAAACATTCAGAAAGACCAAAGTACTAAGTTAATATACATATATATATGGAAATTTCCTTCACAGATGATTCTAAAGGCTGTAAGCCTTCCCATGTCATACCTTACTCATTTTTCCCCATGTCTGCAGAAATCCTTTAAATAGTGCGGGGTTGTCATTTGCATTTTCAGGAATCATTTCTAAAGGCCCAGGAGGTAACAAAGGCTGTAATCGAACATAAAAATGTTACAGTTCGTATCTTTATCCCAAAATATAAATGCAGGGAGCGTACTACACTTGTCTGTCTTTTCACTACTTTACTTTCAACACCAACAACTGCGGAGGCACATTACAGGTGTTCAATAATAACTGTCAACAAATGAAAGCCAACAAAAGATACCAAATGCTAATAAGGATGCAAAGAAAGAGGAATTCATACACTGTTGCTAAGAATGTAAACCTTAGTACAGTCATTACAGGAAACAGTATGGAAGGTCCACAAAAAAACAGAAACTAGACTGAACCCAGCTACCCCACTCCTGGGCTGATAGCCACAGGAAATGACACCAGTATACTGAAGTAGTACCTGTAGTCCCATGCTCACCGCAGCTAAGATACACAATCACCCTAAATGCTCGCCAACAAATGAATGGGGAATGAGGAAAATCTGTTGTATATTCATGCAGTGCAAGTCATACTTCTACAGGAAAGTTCTTTCCTTTGCAGCAACATGGATGAACCAGAGGGCACGTGTTGATGAAATAAATCTGACACAGACAAATTCTGCACATTCCCATTTATATGTGGGTTTCAGAGAAGGATCCTGAGGAGAGTGTGGAAGAGGAAGGGAAGGACACAGCATGGTAACGGGTACAGAGGGATCCACAGAGGAACTTCTTAGGCTCTACAGCACAATAGGACAACAATGAATGACAACAACTACTTAAATATTTCAAAACAGCTAACAGATTGTAATGTTCCCAACATAAAGAAATATGTCTGAGGTAATAGATGAGCTGATTACACTAAATCTGATCATTACATATTGTATACATATATTGAAATGTCATACTGTACCCCCTAAATATGTACAATAACTATGTCAATTTAAAAGTATGTATGTTAATAAAAATTCCATACATATATACATGCATACATATACATTTAAGTATGTTATCATTCTGTGCCAAGGTTCTCTAAAGTAGAGGTTGCAAACTTTTTTTTTTTTTTTTTCTTTTTGAGAGTGGGTCTTCTTATGCAGTTCAGGCTGGCCTTGAGCTCACTTTTTTTTTGAGCTCACTTTGTAGCCCAGGCTGGTCTCCAACTCACAACAATCCTCCTGCCTCAGCCTCCCAGAGTGCTGGGATTACAGGTGTGTGCCACCACGCCCAGTTCATAAACTATTAAAGGGTTGTGAAATCTTTTCTGTTACTAAAGGTCATACCCAAGGGGCACTCTACCACTGAGCTATATCCTTAGCCCTTTTTTTGGAGACAGGGTCTCACTATGTCATTCAGGCTGACCCTGCACTCACTATGCAGAGCTGGTGCTGGGATGATAGGCATGTGTCACCGCACATGGCACCCTAGGCCTTTTGATGGTTCTTTTTTTTTATTTTGGGGGGAAAGAAATAACTGAATTTTAATCTCAGCACTGCCACTCGTGGTTATGAACTAGTTATTTTTATTAGTACATATTTGCCATATGTAATGATCATTCATCACAGAAAATTTGTACCTGTACATATCTTTTCCCATTATCCTCTTCTCCCTCTGATCCTTCTTCCCCTCCCCATTTACAAAACCTCTGTTCCATTTTTTCCTTCCATTCTCTTTTTCTAAAATACTTTTTCACTTCTTTCCTTCCCCCTCCCTTTCCCACTTGAACATATTCTTCCTACTTCCCAATCTCTATCCTCTGCGTTGCTCCTTATTTACACCTTGGGTTTCCCATACAAGAAAAATAATCCAACATTTAAACTTATTTCACTTAAAATTATGGCCTTGAAGTGCACCCATTTACCTAAAACTGACTCAAGTGTATCCTTCTTTATGGCAGAGTAGTACTCAACTGTATGTAAATACATTTTCTTTTTCCATTCATCTGTTGATGGGCATATAGGCTAGTTCCAGGAGTTAAGCTATTATGCATTGTGCTGCTATAAACAGGAGTATGCATAAATCAATGTGGTACGGTGCTTTAATTATTTCAGGAAGATACCTAGAAAGGGACACCTTGGTCAAAAGGAACCTCTAGTTTTAGTTTTTTGAGGAAACTCCACTGATTTCCACAGTGACTGTACAAGTCTACACTCACACCAATGGAAAATGGTTCCTTTTTCAAGTCCCCCTAGCATTTATTATTGGTTGATTTCTTGACGATAGCCATTCTTTCTGAACATGGAATCTCAGTGTTGTTTTAGTTTACATTCCTCAAGTAACCAATGATGTTGAACATTTTTTCATATATTTGTTACTTGTACTTCTTCATCTGAGAAGTATCAATTCATTTCAGATGCCCATTTTTAGAGCGAGTCTATAAATTTGGGGGAGTCTGATTTTTCTCAATTCTTTATATATTCTAGATGTTAGACCTTTGTCTAAGGAATAGCAGGAAAACATTTTTTCCCACTCTGTGGATTGTCTCTTCACTCTGCTGAATTCTTTTGCTGTCCATGATGTTTTATTTTGAAACAGGGTCTCACTAAGTCATCCACATAGGACTCAAACTTGTGATCCTCCCGCCTCAGCCTCCCAAGTGTGGGATTACAGATATGCACCACCATACCTAGCTTGTGAAATCATTTTGATATATATGTCATAAGCAGCAATGTGTCTTAGTGAATGAGAATATGAGAGAAAGAAGCGCTGGGCATGGTGGCACATGTCTATAATCCCAGCACTCAGGAAGCTGAGGTAATAGGATTGCTGCAAATTCAAGGCCAGCCTGGGCTACATAGTGTGACTTTGTCTCAAAAAATGGAAAAAAAGGGGCCAGGGAAATAGCTCAATGGCACAGCGCCTGCCTGGCAAGCACAAGGTTGTGAGTTTGATTCCTAGTACCCCCCCCAAAAAAAAGTAGGTATTCTTAAATAAAAATTGTAACCTTGAGCCAGGCGTGTGGCACATGCCTGTAAACCCAGCACTTGGGAGGCTGAGGCAGGAGGATTGTTGTGAGTTCGAGACCAACCTAGACTATAAAGTGAGCTTAAGGCCAGCCTGAACTGCAAGCAAGATCCTATCTCAAAAAGAAAAATAAATAAATAAAAATAAATAAAAAATCTTCAGCTTCAAGTACTTTAAATTTTTCAGCATTTGGTTAAGTTACTGTATGTAATTTGCACTTTTTCTTACATCTTCATCCTTTAATATTGGCTCTGCTGGAGTTGCTGGTAATGAGACTTCTGAAGGACTGACTTTCAGCAACCGCATTGACCTTCTACATCCAATCTCATTTTCTTTCTTCTTAGGCTTTGTCCTGAAGGAATAGAGAAAAATTCATGTTATACTGTACTGATAAAACAATAAAATGAATTTAGCAATATTAAGTAGATAACTTCTAGGAATGGGGCCCACAGGTATAGTCACACATTGATGTACATACATTTATTACACTGATATATGGCCACGTTCATTTTAATGAAAAGTCAAAAAAAAGCCAACCCTAAATGTTCAGCATGAGTGGATAAAACATTAAATTATGCCATTACTATATAATAGAATGCTATGCAGCTATGAAAGACAGAAATATAGCCATGCATAGTGGCACACACCTGTAATCCCAGCACTCAGGAGGCTGAGGCAGGAGGATCACAGGGATTTTGAGGCCAGCCAGGGCTACACAGTGAGTTCAAGGCCAACCTGAACTACACAGTGAAACCCTGTCTCAAAAAAAAAAAAAAAATTAAAGATAAGTATGGATGGGAATGCAGCTCAGTGGTAAAACACTTGCCTAATACATATGAGGACCTAGACATGATCTCCAGCATCATGAAAGAAAAGAAGGAAAACAGGGAGGGCAGGAGGGAGGAAAAAGCGGGAAAGAAAAAGAAAGAGACCAAACGCTCTACCAATGAGATACAACCCCACATCTTTTGTTATTTTGCAGCCAACTAAATTGCCCGGGTTGGCCTCAAACTTATACTCCTGCTTCAACTTTCTGCATAGCTGGGATTATTAGCAGGAGCCATCATGCTCAGCTGCTCCATATGCTTTGGTGAAAGTGAGAATTAGGAAGCTATTAAAGGATAGTCTCCCTGAAAGATCCTGTAGGAATTAAGATTGCTGAGTTTATGATCTGCTACTAAGGCTTACTACACCAAACCAGTTTTTAACATTCTAAGATACGTGAGCCAAATAAATCTCTCCTCCTTTAAAATAATTCGGCTTTATTTTTTTTGGTTCCAGGAATCAAACTCAGGACCTCACTCTTACCACACAGGTACTGTGTCACTGAGCCTACCTCCTTTTCAATAAATAAATAAATAAAAGTATAAGACAATTCAGCAAAATAACATGGTATAGCCATTGTAAACCAAATATTTACCTTTTGGATTTCGGCGGCTGTCTCTTCTTTATCATCTCATGGAGCCTTGCAGCTGACTGAAAAGTACACAGAATATATATATAAAATGTCAGCTCTGTAGCTACAAGATTTATGCTATCTTGTAGCTACAGAGCTGACATTTTTAAATATTTTATTAACCTGACAAGAACAGTATCTTGGTTTTAATGAGAAACGTCATACAAACCTCAGACAACTGAAGAGAAGCAAAAAACTTAGCATTTTCTGATATGTTCTTCAGTCTCTTCATTTCATATGGTGATAATCCTGAAAAATCATCCTATAAAATTACATCAAAAAGATTCCATTACTTTACATAATCCTCAGCAAATGCACTTCACAAAACTAGATGTCTCATTCTCTGCACGTATCTATTCCTTCAAATTAGACCCCCTTTATTCATTTCATGTTATCTTACTAGATAGCAATCATGTCTGCCACACTGGATAGTGACTGACAGCCTGCACTGGGTATCACCACAGGACATTTGTATGGCTCCCCCATTAGAAGAAGTGATCCGTTATCAGGAGTCACATAGGGGAACCTTACAGCACATCATTTCCTAGAGGCCACTGATTACACTATTACTCAAAAGTTCAATTTTTACTTAACAAAAATATTTCTAACAGTGCAGTGGTACATGCCTGTAATCCCAGCATTCTGGGAGACTAAGGCAGGAGGATCACAAGTTCAAGCCCAGTCTGGGTGACTCAGTGAAAACCTGTCTCAAAATAAAAACTAGGAAACAGTGCAGGATATAGCATTAATATGAAGCCCTTTGGTTCAATCCATAGTATCAAATTAAACACAGCCAAACACATAAATTTGCCACTACTTCCCCCTAACATAACACTAAATTAATGAGAAATAGCCTCAGTAATATGAGAGAACAGTATGCCATGGTTTGAACATGTTCCCCAAACTTCATGTTAGAAATTTAATCCCCAAGGTCATGTTTTTTTGTTTTGTTTTTGGTACCAGGAATCAAACTCAGGACCTTGCACTTGCCAGGCAGGCACTTGTGCCGCTGAGCTATTTCCTGAGCCCACACCTAAGTTCATGTTAATAGTATTTGGATGAACAATCTTTGGGAAGTAAGACATGAGGGCTCTACCCTCTTGACAGCTTTCTAACAACCAAGTTTTGTTTCTGCAACTAGGTTGTTAAATGAGTTGGTCTCTAAATGAGGAATTGTATATACTATGCACATTGCAATATGCAGAACGAAGAAACAGCCAAAGGAAACAACTTGATGACTTTACTTTCATTTGCATAACTCTTACACGCAGTGCTGTAATGTATAACAGAACAGTACTACACGAACAAGGTATACTGTGCAAAACAAAGGCACGGAGGCTCTGTAAGAAGATATACAGTGCCGGGCATGGTGGCGCACACCTGTAATCTCAGCACTAAGGAGAATGAAGCAGGATTGTCGCAAGTTTGAGACCAGCCTGGGCTACAAAGTGAGCTCAAGGCCAGCCTGAACTGCATATGGAGACCCTGTATCAAAAAAGACCAAAAATAAATAAATAAATAAAAAACCTAATGGCAGGCTAAGTGAAAAGTACATAGGAAATGTCTATGTTATGTTTTTCAACTCTCCTATAAGCCTAAAACCATCTCAAAATCTTAAAAAAAAAAAAAAAAATCGACTGCATGCCTGTCACCACAGCACTCTGGGAGGATGAATTAGGAGGATCAAAGTTCAAGCCCAGCCTGGACAAGCTAGTGACTTAGCAAGATCATCTAATATGTTAAAAATGAGACAGGTCTGGTAACACACCTGTAATCCCAACACTTGAGAGGGTGAAGCAGGAGGATCACCTCAAGTTTGACCAGCCTGGGCGACACGGTGAGTTCAAGGCCACCCTGAATTACGTATCAAGCCCTTGTCTCAAAAATAAATAAATAAAAAGGAAGAAACAAAGGCTGGGAAGTAGAGCTCAGCGCTACTGTGCTTGTCTAGCATGCACAGGGCCTGGGTTCAATTCCTAGCACCAAAAAAAAAAAAAAAATCTATCTTAGAGTTTTTCCTGACAAAATGTAGCCCAGACATTTGACTCTGTTTGACCATCTTCACTGCTGTAGCTTCTGATCCTATTTCTTTGCACCCAAATAAAATCTGCTTTATATTAACGTCATACACTCAGAATCTTGCAGCCAGAGGCTGAGAATGGTGGCTCACACCTGTAACCCCAGCCCTTGGGAGGCTGAGGCAGGATCACTGCAAGTTGAAGACCAGCCTGGGCTACAAAATAATCTCAAAGCCAGCCTGAACTGCATAGCGAGACCCTATCTCAAAAAGAAAAAAAGAATCTTGCAGCCTAAGCAACCAGAGATAATCTAAATCCAGTGGTTATTTTGTATTTTTCCCAGTGGTTTTTTAAGTACAGTTCACAAACAGAAGTGTCAGTAGGAAATCCTATTAGACATGCAAATTGTATGCCCTCCCAACTCCAAAACTTCTGAATCAGGGCTGGGCTATAGTTTAGTGGAATGAGCGCCTGCCTAACAGGTCCAAGATGCTGAGTTCGAGACGTGGTACTGCCAAGAAAAAAACTTCTGAATCAGAAACTGGTGGTTGTCATGCCTTTGAACCCACCACTAGGGAGACTGAGGCAGAAAGATCACTGTCAGTTTAAGCCCAACCAGGGCTACATAGTGAGAGCAAGGCCATTCTAAACTACACAGTGAGACCCTGTCTCAAAAAAAATAATAAAATAAAATAAAAATGAATCCCTCCAGATAACCTGATAGGCTAAATTGTGAGAGTCACTAATCCTACCCAGTCGTCTCCATAACTACAAAAGGAACAGGCTTATCAGAAGTGACCGTGCCTAAAAACTAGGCTTCCAACCTCTGGTCTAAGGCACTTATGCCTGACCCCATGCTCTCCCCCATGGGCCCTGGTTCTTACTTCCGGGCCAATAAAGCAACAATCACATTCTCATTTCCTAACAGCTTTCCCCCAGCATCCCTCCCCTTCCTTAACGTCATTTTGTTTCCCTAGTTCCATCAACTTTTGTCACGTGTCTTGTCCTGTATAGAAATCACAGTATCTGACAGGCTGCCGGAGCCAAAAGAATTGCAATACTGAGTGTGGTGGTACAGGCTGTAATGCCAGCACTTAACAAGGTTGGGCCGGAGGATCACAAGTTTAAATCCAGCCTGGGAAACTGAGCAAGACCCTGTGTGAAAAATAAAAAATACAAAGGGACTGAGAATAGGGCTCAGTGCAAAAGCCGAAAGTTCAACTCCCAGGACTACAAAAACGAAGCATTTTTAAAAATAAATTTAGGTGATAATTTGCTTTCACTAGGGGCCCTTGACTACCTGAGCTTGCAAATTTCCAAACAGTAAGCAAAGGTGAACTCGACTCTTACCAGGCCTGGGGTGCCGTCCTCATCGCTGCTCTCCAGGTCAACACTCAGCATGGCGGCAGCCGAAGGCCCCTTGTGTCCTGGCTTGCTGCTTTCAGCATGAACCTCCAAGGACAATTTCTGCAGAGTGGATTCTGCCTTGCGAGGGACGGCTTTCACCTTTGGAATTACAATTTCTTCGCAAGTCTTTAGTTCCGTCTTCTGACACACCATCGTGCACATGGAATTGTTTTCTGATAGGGATCTGGAGTGCTTGGGTTGCTCCAGTTTGCACTCCCTGAGGGACAAGGGGACAAGATAAACCTTTGCTGCTTTTCCCAAAACTGTGGTCTGTACTGGTCTGAGAGAGACGTCGGCGACATCTTGATTTTCTTTAAATTCGTTTACCTATTCAGGTCAATAAAGGACAACAGTTAGAATCCCAGGCCCCAAGTCTTTTCCAGAGGGTCCTTAGCAGGTCTGTGCAAACAAATCCAACTCCTGTTCCTAACGACAGCATCACCCAAGTGGAGGGCCCGCAGGGAAATCGTCCTCAAAATCTGGACGCATCATTTCTTAACCGAAATGAAATTACCGATCCTACTGGGCAGAGTGATTGCCCACGTGAATCTACCAAACCTACGCTGACGCAGAAGGCTGAAGCAGTAGGATTCCGGGCTTTAGTCTGGGGTTGAGCAACTCAGTGGTTGAGACTTTGCCTGAAAATTTAAAGTAAATTAAAAAATAAACACGCTGGGTTGTAGCTAAGTGTAAAGGCCCTGGCCTCAATCCCCGGTACAAAAAAAAAAAAAAAAACCTAGCTAGAAGGTGACCGCTGTCACGACACATAAGCAGAGCCACGAGCCGGGGCCCCAGTCGGACCCCGCTGCTATCTCCGTTCCGGACAGAGCCTGCCTCAGCGCTGGGGCCTGGTTTTCCTTAGAGCGCAGAAACCGCCCGAGGACAGGACGCAGCCGGCCTCACTTACCCCAGAGCCCGCCTTCCCCTCGCCATCCGCACCGGGATGCGACATCTCCCAGCTGGCGGTGGCCGGGTCTTCCCGCCAAAAGCGCGCGGAGACCGGCGGGAGGAGGAGGGGCAGACTCCGCAGCGGTTGGGCGGGCCGGCCCGAGGAGAGGGCGGGGAGAGCGGAAGAGCGCGCTGGACCGGAAGGAGGGGCGGGGTCGAGGCCTGGATCCCGGAAGGAGGGGCGGGTAAGCGGTGCGATCGGGGTCTTCCTTGGCTCTAGGTAGCTGCAGCTGCTGGAATCGGCGTTGTGGCTGGTTTTTTTTTTGTGATTGGCGATGGCGGTGCGGGTTCTCGGTCAGACACACTGGCGCTTCTCAGGAGAAAACTGCCCATGCAGCATGAACCTGGGAAAGACTCAGACGCACAGCTGCCGATGGAAAGGAGACAAACCAGTCAGCATGCACTTCCCCCGCCCCACTCTCCGT
This sequence comes from Dinomys branickii, assembly GCA_004027595.1. Lineage (NCBI taxonomy): Eukaryota > Metazoa > Chordata > Mammalia > Rodentia > Dinomyidae > Dinomys > Dinomys branickii. The sequence continues at coordinate 24,806 of PVLD010004470.1, forward strand.
ATCACCCACCCCCAGAGAAGCACCCGCTGTGACACCTTCCCAGGCAGGGGGGCACATTGGTTTAGTTTGTTTTTTTCTTTTGCGTTACCCAAGATTGAATTCAGAGCCTTTGCAGTAAGCTAGATTCTTTTTTTTTTTGGTACTGGGAATCGAACTCAGGACCTTGAGTTTGCCTGCCCGGCAGGCACTTATGCCCCTGAGCTATGTGCCCGGCCCTACATCCTCATACTTTTTTTTTTTTAAGACAGGGTCTCACTAAGTCGTTTAATTGCCCAGTCTGGGCCGGAATTTGCAGTTCCTTAGCAGCATCCCAGACGCCGGGAGTACAAGCAGTTGCCCCCAGACCGAGCTAAAAAAATACTATCTAGTTTCACCTTCGAGGTGTTCTCTAACTTCCTTGCTTCTGAATTGAGTCCCCCACCGAACCTTGCTTGAGACCTACCAATTTCATGGGGGGGGGGGGTTCAGAACACAAGTGAAATTAATTTTATAATAATATTAATAGCATCTTGAACGCCTTCCTTGACCTGGTATTCATGGAACTTTAACCATGCCTCCACTCAAAAAATTAGTCACTGGGCTGGGGATGTGGCTCAGTGGTAGAGCTCTCCCCTTGCATGTGCAAGGTGCTGAGTCATCCCAGCAAAAAAAAAAAAAAAAAAATTACTCAAATATTTTTCATGTTGTCCTGTATATACCATATTATCTCTGGCCTTCAAGAATGTCAATGTTAGCTGGGTGTGGTGGCGCATGCTTGTAATCCCAGCACTTGGGAGGCTGAGGCAGGAGGATTGTCGGTAATTTGAGACCAGCCTGAGCTACAAAGTGAGCTCAAGGCCCTTCTGAACTGCACAGTGAGACCCTATCTCAAAAAAAAAAAATAAAATAAAAACAACAAAAGAAAAAAAAAGAGCAGGGAGGATCTTGATGGCTGAGAAGGAATGGAATAGAAAAGATGGCCTGAGGGCATTAGAAGAGCATCAGGACTCAACCCTTTGTAGCCTCAAAATTGCAAAATGAAAGATTTTGCATTGAGAAAAAAGCCCCAAGGGTCCTGAGTTTGATCCCCAGTACCACCAAAAAAAGAAAAAAGCCCCAGTACGCCATGTTCCAGAATGGTGGCAGCCTAGAGAATTTGTTCCTCCAAATGAGATTTAGAGTGCTCAGCAATCTAGGCACAACCAAGACAGAGGGAAGCTTAGATACTGTTCCAGTTGGCAGCTTAGCATCATCCACATGGTGCTGGTGCTGGGTACACCCAGATTTCAGAAGTCCTAGGAGGCCAGGCAGTGTGCCCCTGAGAGGGCAGTGTGTGAAGCTGGGATTGTGAAGCCAAAGGCACAGTGGAGGCCCCCAAAGTTTGGAGAAACCAGGGACACGGATCATCTGAGGAAAACTGCAAGGAAGGAAGAGGGAGCCCAAGAGAGAAGCCATGGGAGCCACAGCCGCCAGCACTGCCACAGGAGCAGAGCCACCCAAGCTCTTCGGACATCATGTTGCCCCAGATCGCCTCAGATGCTGCACGTGGAACTACAGGATTTAACGTTTGCCCTACTGGACTAGCTTTAGTCCATTCCTTTGTATCCTCTGTAAGTTTTGGAATGGAAATGTTTATCTTGTACCGCTGAATGTTGGAATTGTTTAACTTTGTTTTCATTTGTACAGAAGCTCAGAGCTAAGAGTTTGCCTTACGTCTCAGAGGAGACTTCGGACTTTTAGCAATACCGAAACTCTTAGGACTTTGGCAACTGTTAGAGATGGACTAAATGCCTTTTTCATAAAGGAATATACATGAGTTTGAGGGGCCAGGGGCAGAATGTTATGGTTTGTGTCTGTATGTCCCCCCAAAGCCTCGTGTAGTCACAAGGGGTGGACTTTTCAGAGGCACCTGAATCTAGAGTTTGTGATTCACTTATGGTCCAACGCAGGGATTAAGGATGTGAGTGCTACACCCGCCCTAGTGGGAGTAGCCTGCATAAGATGGAGGGCACTGAAAGAGGTTTGCTCTCTCTCCTTGCTTGCTTTTGCCATTTTCTGTCACCATGAACTGTTGTCCCTCTGTTATGTACCACCTTGCTTTGGAACTAGCCTATTATGGACTGAAACCACTACAAACTGTGAGCTAAATAAACTTTTCCTTTGTAGTGGTTGATTGATTATGTCAATTTGAGAAGTTTAGAAGCTTAACTAAATTTGGCTCAGCAACTGGCTCAGTAATTCTACATCCTAGGGTGTAGAGGAGCCACCCTAGGGTGGATCATCACCTACATGCTATAAAAGGGAAATGAAGGACAGAGGGGCTTCCATTCTTCAGAGAACATCATCTCCTGGCTTCTAGTGCAGACTCCTGGACTTCCACCTTGGATCCTTCAGCCTTCCAGTGTAGACTCATCAGCCTTCCATGGCAGACCCATGGGCCTCCTGACGCAGACTTGCATGGAATGCTGCAGTAAACTCCAGACCCTGGACTGAATCCTTCAGACTCCAATGTACAGACATCCTCTGCACACTTCTTCATCCAACTCTTTGGCTGACCATTGTAAGTCAATCTTGTAATTTCTTATCTATTTGTATATGTTGTGTTATATCTATTTCTGTAGTAAAATGATACATCCCCCTTTAAAAAAATGCATCTTCCATAATTCTTTCAGAGCCCTAAAAAGAGTAAACACAAATACAATCATGAGGAAACTAAATGCACTTTCCAGCCATAAATGGATTTTCATAGGTAGCCTCCAGAAAATGGAAAGACCATGAAAGTTAAAAGTTGGAGCAGGGTGGGGTGGTGCACCCCTGTAATCCCAGCACTCTAGAGGCTGAGGCAGGAGCGTCATTGCAAGTTTGAGCCCAGCCTGAGCTACAAAGTGAACTCAAGGCCAGAATAAACTACATAGCAAGACTCTGTCTCAAAACACACACACACACACAAAGCCACAGAGCCACTTGTGTTCTTGCATTGTGGCCTACCCTCACAATGTAGGGTGTACTTCTTTTCCTACCTTTACTTGGCCAAAATTTGCAGAATCTGTTTCCTTAATAAATATAAAGCTTTGCTATTATTTAAAAAAGAAAATGGGGTGCTGGGATTTTAGGTGTTTTCTCAGGCCCTTAGGGCATTTGTGTGTGTGTGTGTGTGTGTGTGTGTGTGTGTGTGTGTGTGTGTGTATTCGTGGCATAAATCACAACTACCTATCCTCTTGTGGGTAACTACCAAATACCACACCCCTGCTCAAAGCAGCTTCATCAAGTGAAGTAACTTGAAATACTGTTTTTGGGTCAGGCATGGTGGCACACACCTGTAATCTTAGGAAAAAAAAAATTTTTTTTTCTCTTTTTTTGAGACAGGGTCTCACGATGCAGTTCAGGCTGGCCTTGAGCTCACAATCCTTCTGCCTCAGCCTCCCAAGCGGTGGGATTACAGGGGTGTGCCACCACACTGAGACTAGGAAACATTTTTTTCTGTCAAACTCTGAGTTTTCACCACGGGTGGTGGTGCGGGTGGTGGTGCACCCCTGTAATCCCAGCACTTGGGAGGCTGAGGCAGGAGGATCGTTGCAAATTCTAGACAGCCTGGGCTACAAAGTGAGCTCAAGGCCAGCCTGAACTGCACAGTGGACACCCTGTCTCAAAAAGACAAAACAAACTCTGAATTTTCTTTTCATCTTTTTGAGACAGGGTCTTGTTATGCAGTTCAGGCTGGCCTTGAGCTCACTTTGTCTGGGCTTGAACTCCCAACAGTCCTCTTCCATCAGCCTCCGCGGGAGTGCTAGGATTACAGGCGTGCAGCACCACACCTAGC
>PVLD010004470.1:28704-62731 GCA_004027595.1 Dinomys branickii
TTTTTTTGGTACCGGGAATCGAACATCAGGACCTTGTGATTGCCAGGCCAGCGCTTGGGCCACTAAGCTATAATCCCACCTGCTCAGACTAGTCTTTTTTTTTTTTTTTTTTTTTTTTTCCTCAGACTAGTCTTGAACTCACTTTGTAGCCCAGGATGGTCTGAACTTGGACCAACCCTTCTACCTCAGCCTCCCAAGTACTGAGATTACAGGCGTGCGCCCCCATGCCCGGCTAAATTTTCAACAGTCAAAACAACCCCTCACTATTTCTTTGGGTGTTTGTGAAGTTTTTTTAAATGTTGTTTATTTTTGTGATACTGGGCATCGAAAATCAGCCTCCCAAGTAATTAGGATTACAGGCATGCATCTGCCTCTCCTCAGTTTTGCTTTCTTTTGCTTTACTTCACTGCTGGGCTTCGAAATTGGGAGGTCTCTACCACTGAGATAAATCCCTATCCCTTTTCATTTTTTGAGACAAGATCTCACTAAATTGCAGAGGCGGTTCTCGAATTTGATTCTGTTTTAGCACACTCTGAATGTTGTGATTATAGGCTTCCGTCACCGGGTCCGGCTTAACGTGTAAAATCTTTAATTCGAATCTTACTTGCCTCAAATCCTCGCAAGATCCTACCAGTTAGGCTGAGGACCACTCTCCCACGAACACCTGTAACAGACCTCGCGCCTTCCAGCAGCGGGCCAGGCGTAGTCCTCCGATATCCCACAATCCTCTAGTGACGTACTTCCGGTTCCGCCTGTTCCGCCTTTTCCGCCTGTTCAGCTATAAGTGGCTTGTAAAAGTCGCGCAGTAGTGTCAGACGCATCTGAGACGAAAGGAGATTTTCTTCTCGTCGTCTTAGGGGTCCAGTGTTTGAAATCCGTCAAGCTTGAGGATTCGTCGCCGCCCAGTGTTTGAAGTCCGTCAAGTTTGAGGACTCGTCGCCGCTTCTGTCAACATGTCTGTCCCAAGCTCCCTCATGAAGCAACCGCCCATTCAATCGACGGCCGGGGCCGTCCCAGTCCGCAATGAGAAAGGTACAGTGTTCACCTCTGATGTAGTCATATTTTCCCTCCTCCTCCAGCCTCGGCACCTACTTACCTTTCCTGAACAGTGCTCTAACCTTTGCGACCTCGAGACCCAACCTTGGGTTCCCTCCACCTTCCCATCCTGAGCTCGCTCCGGGAGGGAGCGTCTGCTTGATCTTGTTCCTGGGACACAGCAAGCAGCCCTCTCTTGGCCTCTGCAAATCCTTGGACGTATATAAACAAACCTTTTTGCAGGGCGCTGTGCGGATGCCGCTCCAGTTTGGTTATCCATAGCAGTCTATGCCGAACTTTAATAGCTTTTACCTGTTGTTAAACAGTACTTACGTGTTTATCTCCCCCTACTAGACAATAAATTCCTGCACTCCTTTGAGGCGGGCACCATCCCTTCAACTTTTTATCCTTTTCAAGTATCACCGTGGGGCCGAGGATATAGCTCAGTGGCGCAGCGCCAGTCTGGCAAGCGTGAGGTCATGAGTTCGATTCCTGGTACAAAACAAAAAAAATAGCACAGTGGCAGTTTACCAAGTTGAATGCAGACTTGTTTAAAGCAGTGCCTCAACTTTAATAAATTCGTATTCTAGTGAGTGTAAAACATGCAGGCTGAGCATGGTGGCACATGCCGGTAATCCCAGCTCAGAAGGCTGAGGTAGGAGGGTTGCCACTAGTTTGAGGCCAGCCTGAATTACAGAATTACAGAGGCAGACCATATCTCAGAAAAAAAAAAAAAAAAAAAAGTAGAGTCAGATCGAGTTTTTTCAGTAAGGCTGATGGAAGAAAATATCAATGATTTTTCCTTTTCTAATATACTGTATCTGTCATATAACCTGCCCTTTTGGTATTGTTTTGTTTTCTTTGTGCTGAGGATGTAACCCATAGCCTCCCAAGACAAAATGCTTTACCATTTTGCTAACCAGGAAGGAAGAACTACACTACATGCGATTTTTGAGAATTTCTGTTTGTGTGCACATTAATGTTTGTTTTTTTTTTTTTTTTTTTGGTCTTTTTGAGACAGGGTCTCGCTATGCAGTTCAGGCTGGCCTTGAGCTCACTTTGTAGCCCAGGCTGGTCTCAGACTCACAACGATTCTCTTGCATCAGCCTCCCACATGCTGGGATTACGGGCATGGGCCTCCACGCCCAGCTATTTTTAACTGCTTATGAATTTCAGTGTTTAATTGAACTACAATACAGTTTATTCCTACTGATGGGCAGTGAGTTGTTGCTGTGTTTTTCGTCATGCTGCAATTGTCTTTTTCTAGGGAAACATTTTATAATTTATATATAAAATCTCAGTAAGAAACCATGTAAAATAACAGAAATATCCACTTTACATTGAGTCAAAAAAAAAAAACCCCACATACACTGAATGTCTATTTTAATTATAAAACAAGAATATGAATGAAACATTTTTAAATAATCTCAGTTATTTGGCAATATCACATTGTTGCAAGAGACAAGTTTTACCTTTTTTTTTTTTTTTTTTTTTTTTTTTGGTACCAGGAATCAAATTCAGGACCTTGTGCTTGCCAGGCAGGTGCTTATACAGCTGGCCGAAATTTGACTTTAGGGAAGGTTTAATTTTATGAGAAACTTAAGTTGGATAGTTTTTTCACATGGGAGTTACAACATGTTTAAAAGGGAACCTTGCACTAAAACCAGCTTCTATTCTGAAACAATTGTGACAATTGTGTATAAAAACAACATAAAAATCCTGAAGCTAAGTGGGTAGAAGAGACCTAGTTGTTAAGTACTTCCCTTTCTTGAGAGACAAGATGGGAGGAAGCTTCTTTTGGGGGCATTGGATACAGAGCCTTCACCCTGAACTGCATCCTCACTCCATTGTTTATTTTGAGACAGAAGCTCATTAATTTGCCCAAGTTAGGATCAAGCTTGCAGTCCTGTCTCAAACTCCCCCAGTGTGCTACAGTTGCAGGTGTGTGCCATCATGCCCATCTTGTCCTTCGAAATGTGTCTGTTCGTACAGTTGTATGAGGGTTTTTTGTACTGAGAATCGAACTCAGGGCCTCACACTTACCAGGCAGGTGCTGTGCAGCTGTGGTACGTCCCCAGCTGGGAGAATTTTTTTAGGGGAAACTTAGAGGAGTTCATAAACTTTTCTGTTGCCAATCGCTCTCTGAAGTAAGTTGTAAGAGGATAAGGGTTTCTGTTTCCAATATATTCACTCACACAGTTGTGTCAGAATTTTAAATGATTGTGCAATCTAAGAGGTATGAAATCTTAGCCCACTGTTTTAATTTGCAATTCCCTGATTACTAGTAATGATCTTCATGTGTTTGTGTATTCCAAACCTATAATAGCCAACCCTCCATTTTTTGGCTTGTCTTTAAGGTTTTGTTGTTGTTGTTGTTTTGTTTATAACAGCAAAGTTTTATTAGAGATGGGAAAAGAAATGGGCTCTAGGACCAAGGATGTAGCTCAGCGGCACAGCACATGCCGGGCAAGCATAAGGCCCTGAGTCTGATTCCCAGTACAAAAAAAAAGGTCTGGAAAGACAGTTTGGGCCAAGTAAAAGTAGGAAAAGAAGTGCACCCTGTAGTATGTAGATGGACCATCCTGCAAGAGGGAACACAGTGGCCATTAATTATGAAGTCTTCTGCTGCACATTTTTAGTTACAACGTTATCAGATTTATCAACTCTATCTTATATGGTTCATAGGTATGAAATCATAGGTAGTCAGTTTTAAAAGATTTTCCATCTTCTAACTAGAATATACTAAATGGGATTCAATATACAATTATACAAGATAGACTGTAAATTGAAAAGCTTACAGTCCTGGGCCAGGATGTGGCTCAGTGGCATAGCACCTACCTGACAATTGGAAGCTCCTGAGTTCGATTCCTGGCATCAAAAAAATAAAATAAAAATAAAAAGAGAAACTTACAGTCCAATAAGGAATATAAATATTTAAGATACACTTTTCACCTTTAGGCCTTTAAACCATCTGTAACTACTCTGTATAGTGGAAGTTAGAGGTCTAATTTGACTATTTACTATATTGTTGGTCAGTTGTCTCTTCTCTGTGGACTGATGTTTGCTTTTTTTTTTTTTTTTGCTCATTTTTTTTAAGAAACAGCCTGGCCCTGAACTCCTGGGCTCAAGCAATCCTCCTTCCTCAGCCTACTAGCTCAGACAACAGCACCAAGCTCCCACTGTTTATAAAAGAGAATGCTTATTGTTTATCACTGAGTACAAATTGAGCACCCCACCCCCAAAACCTGAAATCAGCTCCAACATAATGTTTATAAAGTTTCAGATTTGGAATTTTCCGATTAGAGATGCTTAATTGGTAAAGCCAACGCAAATATTCCAAAATTTAAAAAGAGAAAAAAGCCTCCAAAATCTGGAATAATTCTGGGCCCAGGCAAGCATTTTGGATATGGAATAGTCAGTCTACATGTTTGCCACCAAGTGTGGTAGCACACACCTACAATCTCAGCACTCAGGAGGCTGAGGTAGGAGGATCACTGTGAGATTGAAACTAGCCTAGGTAGGGGGCTGGGGATATAGCTCAGTGGAATAAGCGCTTGCCTAGCAAGCGCAGGGTCCTGAGTTCGATCCCCAGTACTGCCAGAAAAAAAAAAAGAAAAAGAAAAAGAAACTAGCCTAGGCTTACATAGTGAGACCCTATCTTTTTTTTTTTTTTTTTTTTTTTTGGCCTTTTGAGACAGGGTCTCACTATGCAGTTCAGGATGTCCTTGAGCTCACTTTGTAACCCAGGCTGGTCTCGAACTCACAATGATCCTCCTGCCCCAGCCTCCTGAGTGCTGGGATTATAGGCATGCACTACCACACCCAGCAAGACCCCATTTTAAAAAGCCAAGCCAAAAAAAATTTTTTTGCTATATCTGTTGTTAAAATTGTATGACTTCTAAGGGCCAAGGATATAGATCAGTAGCATATGGCATAGTGCCTGCCTGGCAAGTGCAAGGTCCTAAGTTCAATTACCAGTACAAAAAAAAAAAAAATTGTATAATTTCCAAAATAGCATATTGTCCTGTCCTGCCCATTCTTTTTGAGACAGGGTCTCACTATGTAGTACAAGCTGACCTTGAACTCATGGTGATCCTGCTTCAGTCTTAAGGTTAAGCCATTCTTGAAATCCTGGGCTTAGTCTTTTAAGATCATGATAATGAGGTGTGTGTGTATTTTCAGGACTTAAGGGGAGTTTTCTTGTTAATTTCTGCATTATTGAGAGAAATTTGTTATTAGTATTTTTGTATATATATATATACTCATAAGTGAAATCTACTCAAAGGTTTCCTTTAAACTGTCCATTTTGGTTGTAACAGCTCACTCATCCTATAAAATGAGTTGCTTAGTTTTTACTCTTGATTCTCTGCATCCTCCCCCACCCTGTGGTTCTGAGAACAGCACTTTCACACTGAGCTATATCCCCAGCCCTTTTTTTGAATTTTTTATTTTGTGACAGGATCTCACCAAGTCTCTTAAGTTGCCCAAGGGGGACTTGAACTTTTTTTGTGTGTTTGTGAGACAGGGTCTCATTCTGTATGTATAGTTCAGGCTGGCCTTAAACTCACCATGTTGTACCCCAGGCTAGACTCAAACTCACAGCAGTCCTGCTCCCAGCTGCTGAGACCACACCATCCATGGCTTTAGTTTTTCTTAGTGCTTGAACTTTCAGTCCTCTTGTCTCAGCCTCTGAGTGCTGCGATGACAAGTGTGTGCCAACGTGCCCACCTGGGAATTGTTTGTATTTGTAAAAGAGATTATCTAGTCTTTTAATAGTACAAAAACTGAAGAAAAAGAAACCTATTTCTAAATAAATGAGTTATATGGTAATATAAAGGCTGCCATGGAAATTACAAAGGAAAGTAAAAGAATGGCTAAGTAGTATTTTGGACTAAATCATCCTCTTAATATGCTGGGCTTTGTTACAAGTAATTTGTTTAAGGGTACAGTTGAAGGGGACTAGCATGAACTGATGGCAGGAATGAGAGGAGTTTTTTTTTTTATGGTTTCATTGTGTAGCTCCCTTTGCTTTGCTTTACACAAGGTAAACCTTAGTGTTGCTGTTCACAAGAATGCCTTCCATGCATTGGCCTTTGTAGGGAAGCGCCATTGTATGGATAGGTGGCTGGATAATGGCTCTCCTCACATGCTTAAACACTAGTCTAACAGGAGTACAGACCCAGCTGGGCATGGTGGTGCATGCCTATAGTCCCAGCACTGGGGAAGCTGAGGCAGGAGGATCACTCAGTTCAAAGCCAGCCTGAACTGCATAGCGAGACCCTGTCTCAAAAAAAAAAAAGGAATATGTACCCTACCTGCAAAGCCCTAGAGTTTAAAGATACTGGGAAAGAGGCTGCTGAAACATAAGAAATTATCTTTCTTCCCCAGGTGAGATTTCAATGGAGAAAGTGAAGGTAAAACGTTATGTTTCTGGAAAGAGGCCAGACTATGCTCCTATGGAGTCATCAGATGAAGAAGATGAAGAATTTCAATTCATTAAGAAAGCCAAAGAACAAGAAGCAGAGCCTGAGGAGCAGGAAGAGGATTCCTCTAGTGACCCCCGGCTGCGGCGCTTACAGAATCGGATTAGTGAAGATGTAGAAGAGAGGTAATGATGCAGTTATGTTTCCCGGCACCTGAGCATCTGCTGGTTAATTCATAGCAGCAGCAGCAGTGTTGACACTTTCACAGTACTTACTGTGTGCCCGCTACACTGTTGTTTCTGAGTACATTAAGTTTACTATTTCCCATCCACACAATACACTTACGAGATAGGTGTTACTATCCCCACTTTACAAATGAGGCAACCAAGGCATAAAGGGTAAGGAAAGGAGCAGGACTTAGACCCTTAGAGAGGTCTTGGGATGTAGTTCTATACAAAGGCCCTGGGTTCAACCCTATTACCAAAAAAAGTCCTCCGTAGACTGGGAATATAGTTCAGTGGTAGTTTCCTTAGTATGCAGAAAACTCTGGATTCCATCCCTGTGCCCCTGCCCTGTGAGTTTGCTGTGTACCACTGGGTGGTGCCTGCACATTTGTTCAATGTTTTACGCTCAATTTAACACGTTCCCTGCTGCTCTGGTTTAGTTTCTTTAATTTGCATCTCAGTTTCCCCATCTCAAGACTTCTCAGAGTGGAGGCAAATACACTGATACACTGACAGGGTTCTCTGCAACTAGGGAAATGTAGTTAATGTTCCTTCATTTGTGTGACATGGTATTCAACTTGGAGATCCTGCTTTTCAGATTGGCACGACATCGGAAAATAGTGGAACCTGAAGTGGTGGGAGAGAGTGACTCCGAAGTAGAAGGAGACGCTTGGCGCATGGAACGAGAGGATAGCAGTGAAGAGGAGGAGGAAGAGATTGACGATGAGGTACAGTAAAGGGGAAGTTTTGTTTTGTTTTGTCTTTCTGAGACGGGGTCTCACTCTGCAGTTCAGGCTGGCCTTGAACTCACTTTGTAGCCCAGGCTGGCCTTGAACTGGCAAGGATCTTCCTGCCTCAGGCTCCTGAGTCCTGGGATTACAGGTGTGCGCCACCATGCCTGGCTAGAAAATTTTTTAAATGGAAAATTTTTCTGCATATAAGAAAAATTGGGGGCTATGCTCATTAATTGAGGCCATAAAGGCACAAGGTCTCTGCTTTTCACAGAACTGTAATCAATAGGGTGAAAATAAAATAGTGTTAAGCTGTACTTACATCAGAATTTGTTGGGTCTGATGAAAGAATAGGCTAGTATGGTGGCACATGCTTATAATCCCAGCACTGAGAAGGCTGACGCAGGACCACCGTGAGTTCAAGGCCTTGGTGTTGCTACAAAGTAATTTCAAGGCCAGCCTGCACTACACAGTGAGACCCCGTCTCAAAAGACAAGGGAAGAAGGCAGGCAGGCTGGTTGGCAGGCCATCTTAGGGGTGGGGGTGCAGTTCCGTAGTAGAGGTTCAGTTACCTGCACCGTGATAAAGGCCATCTGAGAACGCAGAGCATTGAAATAACTGGCTTCAATGTATCCCTGGACAGGAAATAGAGCGGCGCCGTGGCATGATGCGTCAGCGAGCACAGGAAAGGAAAAATGAAGAGATGGAAGTCATGGAGGTGGAGGATGAAGGACGATCCGGAGAAGAGTCTGAATCAGAGTCTGAGTATGAAGAGTACACTGACAGCGAAGATGAGATGGAGCCTCGCCTTAAGCCAGTCTTCATTCGCAAGTAGGTTTCCCACAAACCAGGTCACAGAGTCCAGGTAGATACTTACTCCAGGGCAACAGTTAAAGCTTCTTGTGAAGTGTAGGCCCCAGGTGAAAGTGCCTGGTGCCTTTGCCCTGCAGTGGAGATGCTAAGGAGTAACTTACTAGCAGAAAGCCTGAGTGTTTTCACAGTTCCCCTTCCAGTTAAGAGCGCATAACTGCCCAAAGCTGCATATTTCAAGTGCAAAATTTAAGCCTGAAGAACAAATCCTGTTGCTTTTCTAATGGCTAGAAATGCAAACTTGTTCCTGCCTACCTAGACTTTTAAAGACCTGGGATGGACCAGTTACAGTGGCACATGTTCATGATCCCAGCACTCTGGAAGGCTGAGGTGGAGGATTACAAGTCTGAGCCCAGCCTGAACATCTTGGCAATTTAGCAAGACCTGTCTCAAAAAGTAAAAACCAGAAAAGATTATTCCCTGGGTCTAACCTCCAGCATCCCAAGTATACAAATACATACATACATACCTGGGGTGACTCCTATTTTGCGCTCTTTGCAAATAATAGAACCAAAGATTGTTTGGCTTTGATTTGGACAAGACTAGATCTAGAGACAGAGTGCCCCTCTAAGGTTTTGGACAATAACAGTACTTCTGTGATGCAGGAAGGACCGAGTGACTGTTCAAGAGCGCGAGGCTGAAGCATTAAAGCAGAAGGAGCTGGAGCAGGAGGCCAGACGCCTGGCTGAGGAAAGGCGCAAGTACACACTCAAGGTTCGGGCTGTCATGAGGCTTAGGTGGGGCCGGTGGTGTCCTTAGGTTGGTCTGCAAAGATGAAGAAGTCTGATGTTGAATTCTGCTCTGTGTCCAGATTGTAGAAGAGGAAACCAAAAAAGAGCTGGAGGAGAACAAGAGGTCGCTGGCTGCACTGGACGCTCTCAATACTGACGATGAGAATGACGAGGAGGAGTATGAAGCATGGAAGGTTCGGGAGCTCAAGAGAATCAAGAGGGACAGAGAAGACCGAGAAGCGTGAGTGCAGGGTGGTCTGCAGTTAATGATGCCAACGGGACAGGCTTCTGGGAGGGGAGCTCTGAGGCCTAGCACCGTGCTACTCTGAGTTTAGCTCTTGGATTTTGTGTTTTGGTCAGCTGACTTTCGGTTCTTGTTTTCTGTGGCTCTGGAGATCAAGACCACAGGGCTCATCCTTGCTAAACACTACTAAACACTGAGCCGTATCTCTAGCCCTACTCCTGGTTTTATTTGCTTGTTTGGTATTGGCAGTCAAACTTAGGACCTTGCACTTGAGCTGTATCCCTGGCTGTGTGTTTCTGAGCATCTGGGGACTGAACCTAAGGAGGTGGGATTGTGTTATTTTCAGGTAATTGAACCTTTCTAAAAATGAAAAAATACTAATGAGTGGCTTTGCTCCCTGAACAGGCTTGAAAAGGAGAAAGCAGAGATTGAACGCATGAGAAACCTCACTGAGGAAGAGAGGAGAGCCGAGCTTCGCGCAAATGGCAAAGTCATTACCAACAAAGCTGTGAAAGGCAAATACAAGTTTTTACAGAAGTACTATCACCGGGGTGCCTTCTTTATGGTAAGTGAATCAAAAAATTGGACAGTAGGAGTAACTCAAAAGCTTTGAATTCTTTTCTCCCCTGGAATGAGAATAAACTGTCCTAAAATGTTCACTTTCAATAGCAGTGTAGTCAAGCTTCTCATTTGATTTTTGCTTCAGAACACTATAAACCCAAAGAAAAAATTAGCAACGGGATTTTGGAAGCATTAGCAACAACTGTTCTGTTTAGCCTCAGCTCTCTGAAATAGAATTATGGAAATGGAATGGTATCTTTATAGATACTAAACTAATCTAGGTTTCAAAAAAGTACCTACAAATCATATTTGATAGACAAACGAGTTTTTGTTACATAAATATCAAGCTCTGCTGGGAGTGATGATGCACACTTTTAATCCCAGCACTCAGAAAGGCTGAGGCAGGGGGATTGCTTTGAGTTCAAGGCCAGCCATGGCCGCAAAGTGAGCTCAAGGCCAGCCTGAACTGCGTAGTGAGACCGTGTCTCAAAAAGACCAAAAAAACCCACCAAGCGTTAACATACTAAACCCTAATATCCCCAGTTACTAAATTCCTGTCCTTCACTAGAAATGCTGGTAAAATTTATTTATTTATTTTGGTACCAGGAATCAAGCTCAGGCCTTTGTGCTTGCCAAGCAGGCATTTGTGCCGCTGAGCTATATCCCTGGCCTTCTGGTAAAACTTAAAAACTTCAATAGTCTTGTTGTCTTTTTGAGACAGTAGCACTATGCAGTTCAGGCTGGCCTCGAGCTCACTTTGTAGCCCAGGCTGGTCTCGAACTCACAATAGAGGTTCTTGAGGAAAGGCCCAGTACCCTCTGCTTTCTAGTATTCTCTGTTGTCAAATTTAATTAATTAAATATATGAGAAATAGAGCCATAAGACTGATAAGATGATTTTCTACAGGATGAAGATGAAGAAGTATACAAGAGAGATTTCAGTGCACCCACCCTGGAGGATCATTTCAATAAAACCATCCTTCCTAAAGTCATGCAGGTATGGGAACCCATGACAACCCGAGGGAAAAAACCAAAACACAATGTACTGAAGCTGAGGCCGGGGTGTGGTGTGTGGGGTGATGTAACTTACTCTTTCTTCCTTCAGGTCAAGAACTTTGGACGTTCTGGTCGAACCAAATACACCCATCTTGTGGACCAAGATACTACCTCCTTTGACTCAGCATGGGGCCAAGAGAGTGCGCAAAATACAAAGTTCTTCAAACAAAAGGCAGCAGGGGTACGTGATGTATTTGAACGGCCATCTGCCAAGAAGCGGAAAACTACGTAAGATTCGGCGACTTCCTCCAACTGGGACACAAGAGGGAGTCTCAGCGCCTCCAACTGGGACACAAGAGGGAGTCTCGGCGTCTGGTCCTTGATTTCCTTCTCTACTATGTATCTGGTCCCTGTATTGCAGCTGACTGGACCAACTGGCATACTTACGTCCTGGGTGGACCCATTTCTGAAGGTGCTTTTTGAGATTTGGACTCATACTTGGAAACTTTCTTTTTTTTTTCTCAGAAACTCATTTAAAGAAAACAAAAAAAAAAAAAAAAAAACCTACCCAGATAGGGTCAGAGGCTTCCCACTCAAACCCATGTCTGAGAAACCTTAGGTTTCTCCATGAAGGCTTCCCATATTTATTTGGGATTGTTAGGAGTTCCTTTCCCAGCCCCATAGCTGGAGTCAGCAATGAGGGCATATACCTGGACAGTGCATTACTTCTCCCCTAGGGTTAGGAGGCGTCTTATCAGGAAATTTAAGATATGTAAAACCTGTTTTGCATTTTTTGTTGGAGTTAACTTTTCTAAGGAAGCATATTTTTGATCCACTTACGTGTGTGTCAAGAAATAAAAGAATTTTAAAAAATAAAAAATAAAAATTACACACCAGGATGTTATTTTGTCTCATTTTTATACCCAAACTAGAATCTTTATTACTTTAAAATCCTATACGAAAAAATACACTATGTATATCTTACAGATCCACAGATAATCTACATTAAGTATATTTCTTCTATATTTCAATAATTTAAGATCTAGGATAAACCAGTTAAATGAATTCTATCTTCATTGCTTACTTTGACCTTACAAGGTTATTCTCCCACAAACTGTAATTTAAGGACACTACTTTGTGTAAGGAGATAATTTCTTCTGTTAAATTTTCTGAGATTTTGGTAGGTGTGATAGCACATGTCTGTAATCTCAGCACTCAGGAGGCTGAGGTAGGAAAACTGCCCTGAGTTGAAGGCCTGCCTGGGCTGCATAGTGAGTTGAAAACTGACTACATAGCCAGATCCAAAAAATCCAAAACCTGAGATTTCATAACTGATTTCTGTCTCCTGTTTTGTTACAATGTTAGAGTAGCCAGGGTCCCTTTCTGGTTGTCCTAACCAATGTTTCAAATTTCCTAAATATCTGAATTCATAATACCAAATTTGCCACAAAGAACACTGAATAATATTTCTAAATTCATCCTGCTTTTACTTGTAAGAGGCAGAGAATTGTATAATAGGTTAAATAAGTTTTAAAATTAGGAAGGTATCACCAGGTGTGGTGTGTGCCTGTAATTGCCAGCTCTTAGAAGGATGAGGCAAGAGGATCACCCTGAGTTCAAGGCCAGCCTGGGCTATGTTAAGTGAGTTCAAAGCCAGCCTGAACTACCTAGTGAAATCTTGTCTCAATCCATCAGTCAGTAACGAAAGGATGTAGGGAAGGGAGTTTTGCCCTTGTACAGCCATTCCCAGTACCCACGTAGACGCATCCCATTTCCTGTGCCCATTTTTATCATTTTTTCCTCGTGGTGGAAGAAAAAAGATATTTCTCCAGGACAAAACTCCAGTAACCTTTGCCTTAAGCCCATAGGAGGAAATTACTTAAAATGTTAGCCTGATCCCATTAAGCAATAATTTAAATTTGATAAAATACTGTTTTTAAAGTACAGACACTAGATGACTTTTTTTTTGTCTTTTGTATGTTTTTTTGTCTTTCTGAAACAGGATCTTGTCTGGCAAGCACAGGTCCTGAGTTTGATCCCCGGTACTGGAAAAAAAAAAAGAAACAGGCTTTCACTATAAAGTTCAGGCTGGACCTGAGCTCACATTGTAGCCCAGGCTGGCCGAGAACTCCCAATGCTCCTCCTTTGCCTCAGCCTCCCGAGTGCTGGGATTATTACAGGCGTGCGCCACCATGCCCAGTCAGATGACTCTTTAATACAAGAAGCTGTTTCCAGACCACTGGCTTTGTAATATTGAAACCTGTAACAATATTGTGGCTTTTCAAATTCAGTTTTCAGAAGAATTTATCTTCAAGTAAATCTAGTCATACTTTTAAAAAAAGGTGCTTCAGAGCTGGGTGTGGTGGCACACCCCTGTAATCCCAGCACTCAGGAGGCTGAGGCAGGGTGATCATTGCAACTTTGAGGCTAGCCTGGCCTACACAGTCCAGGCCAGCCTGAACTACATAATGAGACCTTGTCCTAAGAAAAAAAAAAACAAAAACACCAAGGTCTTTGCACATCCTTAAAGCACCCCACTGGAAAAATCATTAAGCCATTTTAATGCCCAAACATAAAAGTACAAGGACAAGCTGGGTTGGGGGCACACCCCTGTAATTCCCTGCACTGAGGAGCCTAAAGCAGGACTGCCACAAATTTGAGGCCAGCCTGGGCTGCATGACAAGGCCCTGTCTCAAATACAAAATGCACAGGGGATCCAGGGATATAGCTCAGCACACTGCCTGCCTCATAAGTACAAGGTTGTGAGTTCAATTCCCAGTACAAAAAAAACAAAAAAACAGCAGTTATTGGGGTGTTAAATTAGTCAATGCTGTGCACACCACCTAAGAATTATCCTGGTAAGGCATTTTTTTTTTTTTCTGCAGGGTCTTAGGGATTGAGCGCAGGGAGTACTCTAGGACTAAACTACAACTCTAGTCCCTTTTAAAGAATTTTTTATTCTGGAGCTGGTCATGGTGGCACACACCTTCAATCCCAGCACTCTGGGAGGCTGAGGCAGGAGGATCACCAGGAATTTGCAGCTGCCCGGGGCTACACAGTGAGGTCATGGCTGGCCTGAAATATATGGCAAAACCCTTTTCACTCACAAGAAAAAAAATATTCTGAGACAAAATATTGCTAATGACAGGTGTAGTGGCACATGCCTATAATCCCAGCACCTCGGAGGCTGAGAAAGGAGGATCACCTCTAGTTTGAGGCCAGCCTGTGCTACATGGTGAGTTCATCTCAAAATCAAAAACAAAAAAAGATCTCATCAAAATGCCCCAAGCTGGTGTTGAACTTGTGATCCTCTTGCCTCAGCTTCCTAATAGCTGAGTTACAAGTACATAACACCACACCCAGCTAAGGATTTGTAATTGTTTTAGGAATTACATGGATCCCATTTGAGTGTCTATTCTGAGGAAAGTAGCCAGTATTTTTACATTTGCCAGCTCATCAATTTTTTTTTAAATTTTATTTTAAAGACAAAAGAATGGAGACATATGAACCAGAAAAGCCATAAACAATACAGAAAATACAAAGTTATACAGAATATAGTAGGGAATTAGCACTGGATGTTGTATTACATAGTTATCTTCACATTAGTTAACACAAAATCATTAAAGGAAATACCAAATTATAGAGAAGATAGTAGGGAATTTGCACTGGATGCTGTATAATATAAAGTTATCTTCACTTCTATTAATACAAAAACGACTGAGGAAATACAGAATTATACAGAACATAGAAGGGAATTAGCTCTGGATGCTGTCCTACATGTTACCTTCACCTTTGTTACTCAGTTACACAGATGATGGCCCATTTGATCATTCAATTTTTCTCCTCCCTCATCTCCGTTGCCCTACCTAACTCAATCAGTCATCTTCCCTGTGATAATAACTGTACTCCTGGGTTTATCTATATCCTTGGACTCTCGCTTTGGGAAAATATATAGCTGCCTCAGACTATACTATAACATACATGGGTGTATACAAACTGCCATGGTTGGAGGTGGGAAAGGACATATGCTCACAGCGGACTGCCTGGCTCTACCCTGTTGTCGTGCTATGGGTGGGGGCAGGTCCAGTCCATGAGGTGCCCTGAGCGGGGCCCTCAGCAGAGCAGCCACCGGGCCCACTGCAGAGCAGCAGAGGAGCAGCCGCGGGGCCCACAGTGAAGCCAGCTCATCAATTCTTAAAACTTACTAGGCAATTATTTCACAGTAGAGAAAATAAGTTCATCAAGTATAACCTGGGCAAAGTTGAACTTTTAAAGCAAAATTACTGTTTTCTCTCTACAATAGGAAATAGAATATAGAATGTGTTATGGTATACAGAATTCAAATCTTTCATCGATCAATTCTCCCTGCCTCTCATTTAATTAGGTTTAAAAATAACCTTTAGCAGGGCAGAGTGGTACATGCTTATAACCTCAGCACTCAGGAAGCCAAGACAGAAGGATCAACATGAGTTCAAGGCCAGCCTAAATGAACTACATAGCAAGACCCTCCTTAAAAAAAAAAAAGGAAAATAAAAAATAACCTTTCAGCCAGGCAAGATGGTGCACACCTGTAATCTACCACTCGAGGAAGCTGAGGCAGGAGAACTGTAGGTTTAAGTCCAGCCTGGGCACCTTAGGAAAACCCTGTGTCAAAATAAAAAACAACAGGCTAGTGATGTAGCTCAATGTGAAGACCCTGGGTTCAATCCCCAGTACCATCAAACCAGAAAACTCTTTGATACCTGTATTATTACCATTATTCCCAAGTGAAACTCTGATGGCCTATGAACTGGATTGGCAACCTTTATCTATTCTATTGGCTCATAGGTAGGTGCTAGCCTCTCAGTGTTCCTAAGCTATTGTGCAGACACTGGTCACTGGGTACAGTAACTGGTGAGATTCCAAAAGTTGAGAGCCAGCCTGATACCTAGAACGTACATGGGGACACAAAGGACTTTTCTATAATGAACATAGGTTTATTAAGGGTTGCAGAAAGATCATTTAAGTTATACTCCAAAATATAATTTCATACACCAAATTGTATAAAGCACTTGATCCAAGATAATAACTGCAAAAGAAAAAAATCTTTGTTGCAATAATTTAGCGAAGGAGACATGTCTGAGAAAGCTTCAGTCAGTTGGTTAGGGCAATGAGAGCCTCCACCACGTTGCCCAAGTGCTCCCGCAAGCTCCTTTCTGCAGCAGCTCTGGAGATCTCCATCTCTGTCATCTGCAAGACAAAGATCCACCATGCACTTATCCAAATTAACCAAAACAACCTTCCCTGCCCATGCACTAGTAAAAAGCAGCGCTACTCACTATCAACTCCAGATCTTCCTTCTTGATAGTGACCTTGGCCAGTTCCTTCTCCCTGCAAAATATTACGTGTATCAGTCCTTGTATTCCACCTCCACAAGCTCTGGCTGCCTCGCAAGTAAGGGAATCCTGATGAACAAAGGATTTCCACCAGCGTCCCCGTGCTTCCCCCTACAGGCTTTAAGCAGCAGGTGTCGCCAGGAGGCGCTGCTTACATTAACAAGTTGTTAAGCCCCAGATCTTCAGGAATTGGTGAGAGGGGAAGAACGGTACAAAGGCTTAAGGGTGCCCTTTACTTCTGTTGGGGGCTGGCTCATAGGCTGCAGACTTACCGCTCCTGTCGGGCCTTCTGCTCCCGGGACCGCCTGTCTCCGATGACGGACATAGCCTACGGAAACCCAGGTCTCGTCACCGCGCCAGTATTCACAACTCCCAAAGATCACCTAACAACGGGTCCCGGGCGGCTCTTCCCGCACTCTGACCACGCGTCGGTGCATCTTTATCACGCTCCTCCTACGGCCGCCGTCCTCCCCGATCCCCGCCCTAGGACCCGCACCCCAGCCCGAGCCCGGTTCCAGCCACACGAGCGGACGCTCCCGCAACCTCACCGTCTCCAAATTGGAGCTCTGGATCTCCTTCTCCTCCGCATAGTCGGTGACCCGCTCTAGGTCCGCTGCCCCGCTGTCATGCTTCCGCGGTTTCTCCGGGGGCCGCTCTGGGCAGCTGGTCTCGGTTTCCAACTCCAGCTCCACATCCCCCTCGGTAGCCATGTCTACCTCACAGGCCGCGCTGCTCGGCAACTTCCGGGGCCGCACTTCCGCCCGGGCAGGGGCGGGGCCAGCATCGGGCGGTCCTCCCCAATGGCCGGGTTCTAGAAGCTTCAGCAAGCATGGGGCGCTTCTTGAACTTCCTTGAGGACTGTAGTGTTTTCCGCAAAGCACTGTGACCCTAAACTGTCCCCGCCCCACACCACCCGGGCCGCCTTCCTGGCTTTTCACCTAAGGACAGTTCTGCCACACACACCAGGGAATTCATCCAACTGGGATGGGTGCTGTCTAATCCTAACCCCATTAAGACACTAATCCCTGGGCCAGCTGTGCAAACCGCCCTTCTGGGAGGCGGCCAGTGGCCCCGCACCTCGCGTGGCCTCCGCTCCCGGGGCGACGGGACGGGGGGGGGGGGGGGGCAGCAGCAGGCGCTGTCCTTGTCTGCTTCCCAGCTGGCAGCCCTAGGTGATGAGCGCAGGGCGGGAGCTGGCACTGCAGACGGGCAGCATGGCGCAGTAAGGGAGCCTGGCGGACAGGTCTGAAGGCTGCTAGAGTAGAGGCTGTTTCGAAAGCGGGAAACACAAGGGGGCTGAAGCTGGCCTTCTTTCCTCCACTGCCGTTCAGGTTCTTGACCTCAGTGAACGTTCACCTCTCCTCCCAGATGTTTAGCTAGGGAAAGACTGATAGCTCAACCCTGCCCTTAAGCCCTTAGATACGAACAAGGCATTCTGAGGATCCTTGAGTAAATGAAAAGGGAGAATTTTGGAATTCAGCTTCCTAAATTAACCTTATGCATACTACATTAATGTGTACCTTTCCTCAGCAAATCTCCACCTGGCTGTCCTGTACCTGAGTTTCCCCAAGTGTCCTTATGTTATCTGTTCCTTGTGCCAGCTGCTGCCCCTCCAGGTGACCCACAGCTACTGTTCCACATCCCCCTCCTCCTCGTGGGGACCTCTGCAGTCCGCTGCCTCCTGCTGCCAAGGTCAGTGATGGAAAGGCTCTGGGGCAGAGGACAGGGGGTAAGCGAGACGGGACGGGTTGCAAGGAGGGAAAACAGGAAGAACACTGAGAAACAACAGATGTAGACTGGGGGCAGGGGACAGAGGAGTGGCCATACCTCTGCAGGCATTGAGAATGGCTCCACACAAGTCCCCAGATCCAGATGCCCTCAGGGCTGTGTGCCCACCTCTTTGGCCACTCTGCCTGTCCTGTGCTCAGTGGTTAGGGGCCTTTTACGGCGTATGTGCAGGAATGCACCTTCGCCTGCTGCAGGCTGTGCTCCTGGGTCCACCTCCACTCCCACAACCAGCCCAAGGGCACAGGCACCTAACAGGTTGATGTGTGCTCTTTGGATGGGGAAGGGGCAGGGCGAAGCAGGCAGGAGCTACGGAAAGGAAATTCTGGGGTAAATAGCACAGTAACAGAACATAGGTTGAAGTCCCTGCTTCCACTGCACTTGCTGTGTTGACAGTGAGCCAGACATTTATCCTCTGGGCAGCCAGTGGAAGGAACAATGAAGTTATTGTATGCATGCCCTTTTAAAATGTAAGACCTGCCTAGATGGTATTTAGGTATCTTGAGTTACAGCTTGAAATACAGTACAATGAGCCTGTTCCCAGGCCCTCTCACTTGAGATTTGTTCTGCTTTTCTTTCCGTGTCTCTTCTCTGTCCTCTTTCCAAACAATTTCTGCTCTTTCCTTCCCTCTTGCCTTGCCTTTGCCTTGTCTTAGTTGGGATTTTTGCTGTTTTTTTCAGCAGCTGGACCTTGCACAAGCTAAGTACACATTCTACCACCGAGTCCTTTTTGAGAGAGGGTCTATCTAAGATCACTAGGCTGGCCTCAAACATATGACTGTCTCTTCCCCCCCCCTTTTGAAGCAGGGTCTTGCTATGTAGTTCAGGCTGGCCTTAAGCACACTTTGTAGCTCAAGCTGGTCTCAAACTCAAGATCCTGCCTGAGCCTCCTGAGTGCTGGGATTACAGGCGTACACCACCACACCCGGCTTTGCCTCAGTCTTCTGAGTAGTTCGGATTATAGGTGTGTTTCACTGTGCCTGCCCGAGTCTGGTTCTCTCCCCTTCCTAACCAGCTTGAGTCCTCAAGCTATGGTTCCTGTTAGGTCTCTACTGTTGCCTGTGCATTACTGATGAGTATATCTTCCCAGTAACCTCACGCCTCCATCAGCAGTAGTTAAAAAGGCTTGCTAAGAGTGAGCTGGAAGAGCAGCAGTAACATGTAACAGCCACATTTCCCACTGATGCTGACCTTGCAGCCAGCCATTACGCTGGCATCTGTGGAGGCTTCACATTCATTCTGTTGCAGCTGGTGCCTTTGAAAACTCCTGGAACAAGAACTGGTAAGGGGCACATAACCCTAAAAGCTCTTCCAAGGGAGGTAGTTCAGAATTACCAGATGCAGGAAGGCTGGGCAAAGGGCACGGCAAGTCACTGGAACCAGTTTCCCACTGAGCAGTATCAAAAAGCTGAGAACTATGGTTAACTGTGTGGGCCAAGTGGGTGAGTAGTAAAACCAGTAGTGGGGCTCCAAGCCATCCTCCCACCGTCCTCAGGGAGTCAGGTGCAGCCCAGGGCTGCACTGCTGGCCGCCCTAGGATTCTTGGCCGGTGTGGAAGCTGTTTCTGTTCTACCACTACACACATCCGGCTGGCTGCCTGCTCACAGGATGCTGAGCCTGCGCCTCTGTTTTTGTGGTCTCCTCTCCATCGCTTCTTGCTTCTGAGTTGAGCTAAGCCAGTGATGGTGAACTTTACAGTTTTCAATGATTCAAACAGCTTGCTGCTACATGTGCCACAGGTTTCACCACCAATGCCCTAAGATATTCTAGGTTTGAGGGAGACTTTTAGTATTTTAGCAAATGTCACTGGGTTTTCTACTGCCAATTATCTAATAAAAGAACTCTCCCAAGGGATGTGGAAGCAAAAGTGCAAGTGACAGTGGAACTGCAGAAATCACCACCATATGAAAGGTACCTATCCTCCCAGAGCAACCCCAAAATGGCCCTCTACAGGCCCTCATCAGCTGCTGTCACGGATCTGACCTTCTCTGCATTATCCAGCCATCCTCCAAAGAGCGATAGGACCTGAACTACCAGTGTCAAGAGCTTCTCTGCTCTCGCCAAATACCCAACTCTTTAAACACTTTTCTCTTGCTCCCTGCCAGTAACCCTTCAAGGACAAAATGTCTACCTGGCCTGAGTAGAACAGGAACACCAAACACCAGGTACCTCACTGCTGGCATCATGTGTATTTGTGTGCTGTTTGTTTGGTGAGTAAAAATGTTAAGGGGAACGATGTTAAGAAGGGAGGATGCCAAGGACTGGGGGGGTCAGTCAGAACAATGTCTAGCACCATGGTTTATTTAAACTTTAGAGTAAGACTAGAACAAGAAAAGCTTCCAATGAACAGGGAGAATTTCTAAAAATAGCACTTTGTCAGATGATATGTATGAGATGATGGGGGTGGGGAGAATGACCTGAGAATTCAAGTTTGTACAGACTTTAGGGCCTTCACATGGGTAGATTTCTACACCTTTGTTGAAAAGTGGCTCAGGAAACATAGTACTCTCCTGGGGATTAATAATGGGGACAAATCAATAGTAAATGCCCCCCAAAGAATTCTTACTATTTGACTCAACCAGCTTGAGAACTTTTTCTCAGCAGTAAGTCTTCTGATCTGGCTGAAGACTTCAGGCCCTTGTGGATCATAGTTTACAGCTATGAGTTGCAGGTGAAGATCACAAGCTCAATATCCCCAACACCCCCCCAATCCAGACACACACACACACACACACACCCTACCAATCTCTACCCACAATGCTCAGATTCTAGCTATCTTTTATTGAGTACCCACAATGTGCTAGGCACTGTGCTAATTTACATAATCTCATTTAATTTAATCCTCACAACAACCCTGTGAGGTAGGTATTTGCTCCATTTTACAAATGGAGAAATTGAGGCACAAAAGATTAAACATCTTACCAAAGTTTGCATAGCCAGTTATATACTGGAGCTAGAACTCAAACCCAGGTGTGCCTCCACTTCTTACACTAGACAAATCTTTTCAAAGAATTTCCTAGATCAACACTTTTTTGAGTCCTTGGAAGCCATTCTGCAACATGCTGCCTTCTGTTTTGCAGAAGCCCTCACTGGTGCTAGTGCCCCCAACAGTGGAGCCAGAGGATAGTGTCAAGTGATGACTCTAGCTGTGGGAGAAACAATATTGCTTCCCACCAGCCCTACCCCCCCAGGGCAAAGCAGTGGGGCAGCCAGGCCAGCTGACCAAGAAGCCCCTCCAGCTCCTAGGCAAACCCAGCATCTCTCCTACAGTTCTGCCTTCCGGTCTGTCTGCTTGCTTTATTCTGTCATGGACACCCTTACTGGCTCAGGTAAGATGCAGGTGGGCTGAGATACTCTAAAATCCTAGCTTTTCAAGGAAAAGAACAATTCAAAGCCCCTCCAGAATGTCCCAGGTGAGTCTTCCATGACTGCGGGGAGATAAGGACAGTCTAAGGCCCCATGTATTCTCTAACCAGTCTTTGGTTCCACAGCTATAGGGAAATAGAACTGGAAAAGTTGTTCACCACGGTTACTGGGCTTCCTTCTGGGTCAAGACTATCTTATGCTGGGCCTGTGCACTCTCTAGGAATGCTACTGGCACTACCCTGTCAGTTCTCCACCCAGGACCCCCAGCCCCCGCTTCAGGCAACACTGTAATCCCTTTAATATTGCCAGATAACAGCCTCCCCTCTTTCAACAAACTGGGCTATATTCCTAATCTTCGAACAGGGGAGCTGTCCAGCTCCACCCCCCATACCTCAGGACATAATGGAGTTATCTCACCTTAGCTTAAAGTCAATACTACTCCTGGACTGAAACCCTAAAGCCCTGGGCAGTTTATTGTTCATACAGCTTATTTATGTCTTCAACCCAGTCCAGAAGCCTGACTCCCAAACCAGCAGCTCGGGAACCCCTGCGGACCGGAGCAGACAGTGTGGCACCAGCCCTTTCCTGGCTCCTAAACTGGAGGTGGGGAGTTGGGGAGAGACCAACAGGGACTCAAGACTGGGTCTGCCCTTGCAGACAAAAACAAAAATAAGCTGTTCAACTCTGGGTACAGGGGTGAAGCCCAGAACCACAGAACAAAGGGGCAAAGCAAGAAAGAAACACAGAGGCTACCCCAGGTTTTAATCCTGATCTTACTTAAGGTCAAAGGAAGCCATACAACAAAAAACCACCCTCATTCCAGGATGAATGACAGAAGAGAATGTGAACACCTGAGAGCAGCTGACCATGGAAAGTCAGGGAGCAGCAGGATTTTCTTTGGCCAACTTTCAAGCAAACAAACCAAGGAAGAGTAACAAAAAGCAGTATAAACTTAGGTCTTGGAGCCTTCCCTCTTACGCTCTCAACTCCATCCTTGGGATGGTGTTCAACGTCTGGGCTGGGGACAAAAATCCCAGCAGTTTCCTTGGTTCTGCGGAGTCCTCTGCCACACAACCAGAGTACTCTGCCCTAAAATAAAGGCTTCCCTGTGATGTTCCACCCATTAAGTCTACAGAACCACAATCTCTTAGGAGTCTAAAGACTCTCCCCTTGCCATGGGGAAGGGCAGGCACTCTTCCATCCCCATCCCCCCAAGTCCCCAGTCAAACCAGGCGCTCAAGGAATTACAAAGCTACTTTTAATACTTCGGGGTTTGCCCCACAGGAATAAAAAACACTGGGAAAGGGTAACCTCCTCACCCCCAGGAGTGGCCCAGGGGGAGACAGGCTACCTGAGGGGAAGGAAGCACAGAAGGGACCCGCTGCAGACTCAGGGCAAAGGGAAAGCCATCGGTGCTGGGACCTGTGAGCACTACGGGAGGAAACGCGAGCATGGTGGGACTGGCTCCAGGCACACAGGCGAAGGGCAAGAGGGCTGCACACGAAGCCACAAAGCTACTTGGGTTCCTCCTTCTTCTCGTTTGCCTTTTTCTGCTTCTGCTGCATGATCTCCGAGTCCCTGGGGGTAGAGATGATGGGGCACTGGGAGGTACCAGAGGGCAAAAGGACAAGCTGCAGGGGGATGAGGGCACAAGGGGTAAGACGTGGACGGGACAAGGTTCAGCATGTGGCTGCGGGATTCCCACCCTAGGAGAACAAGAGGAATCCAGCTGAGGCTCACAAGGCAATCAGTCTCCACCGACAGCCATCTGGCTGTTGCCCAAGGGGTCAAAAGTCTGGCCGTGTAGGTCCAGCGCTCCCTAGTCTGCGCCGAGTACCACACCCAGCAACACCACTGAGCAAACTAGGAGAGGGAGGAGAAACGAACTGCAAGGAGGGCCAGAAGGACCGACTGTCACAACCACAGCAGTACTCGAAATGTGAAGCTCCCTGCCCTTGCCCTTAAGGTCACACCCAGGGGCACTCCGAAATCGGACCGAGGGCAGGCATCCGCCCCAGTCCTTCCAGTAAGGATGTGACCTAACAATTTGAAGGGTGGGGAAGAAATAAAACCTAGAGGAAGCAATGCACTCTGTCCCTCACGACTAGTCCAGTTTTACGCCCTGAGGTCGCTCTCTTTCCTGGTCTACCCCAGCTCTACGTCCCGTCCCGTCCCGTCCAGTCCCGTGCCGTCCCCTCCCCTCCCTGGGGCTACCTCTGCTTGCGGGCGGCAGCAGAAAGCCCGTCGTCTCGGCGCTTCCCCTTAACAGAGTCGCTCTGCTTTTTCATATTCTTCTGGCGGGCGAGCTCACGCTGGTTACCGCCTAAAGAGAGAAGGGGAAAGTGAGACGCGGGGCCGCTCTGCACGCACGCCGGCGGCGCGTCCCAAGACGGGGCTCGGCACCCGGCCGCCCAAGGCGAGGGGAGGCCGGGGCGGGAGTGCGCGAGCCAGGTCCGAGCCCCGAGCTCCGGGGCGGCGCGGGGTCCCGCCAGCCGCTACCGAGTGTGCCGCGGGGCTGTCGGGGGAGGGGCGGGCTGGAGCCAGAAGCTCGCGGCCGACGCGGGCCCGGGGCGCTCGCAGCTCCGAAGGTCGGAGGACCACGACTACCGGGCGGGAGGGGGGCGGGCGCGGGCACGGGCTCGGATTCCGGGCTCCGCGCGTGAGGGGAGCGACAGAGCGCTTCCAGAGAAAGGCCCCACTGAGCAAGTTAAGGAGCGCCTAAGGCCGGCGACCCGGCAGCGGAGCGCGGGGTGAACGGAAGGACAGCGCGCGAGGGGGCCTCGGTGCTCACGGGTCATGGCGACGGCAGCGGCTCCGGCCTGCCTCCGTCGCGTCCCCTCTTTCCGTCCGACGTTGCAGGCCCCGCCCCCTTGTGCAAACGTAACTAAGGCGTCTTTCCCGCCCCCCCCCCCGGGCTGGGCACCCGCTCGCATTGGGCAGGCAGAGTCACGCGGGCCCGGGCGGCGCGCCCGCCGGGCGGCTCCGGAGCGGCGCTCGCGGGCCGAGCGGGCCGAGCGGGCGGCGGGGGCTGGGCTTCGCGGGTGCGGCCTGAGGCTGGGCCTGGAAAAACTAGGCCGAGTCACGTGGCGGGGGGTGGAGGGCGCGGCTGGCGATGTGGCGCTCGGGCCGGGGCACGTGACCGGGCGAGTGACCTCACGCCGCGACAGTTGGGGGTGAAGCACTTGGCCCGAAGGGCTACGTAACGCGGGCGCGGGGCGCGCTCCGCAGGTCGTGGCGGCGCTTAGTCCAGCACTGTGTGGCCCGGACTCGGAAACTGTACTTGGCATTCAGAGCAGCGTGGAGCCTGCGTTTGCCGCTGGCGTGACAGCTCGCACGGGCGCCGCTTCCTCGCAGCCCTGTGCCAGCATCCCTGTTCCCTCCTAAACACTCGGCACGGAAACTCCGGCCAGACTTCGAAACCTGGGGTTTGAACCCAGCGTTCCTGCATGCCGGCGCTCCGCCGCCGATGTGTGCCTCCAGCCCCGCACAGACTACAGATGTAGTGACCCCACAATAGGAGACGGAAGTACGGCCTGAGATTTGGGGACGCAGATACACAGGCAAGTTAGGCAGAAGACAGCAGGCAGGGAGAGGGACTGGGCCCAGGATGGAGCGGGCATGGCCAGGCCAGGATCTCATAAACCGGAGGTTGAGGTCAAGAGTTAATTGGTGTTGCGTGCCTATAATCTCAGCACTCAAGAGGCTGAGGCAGGAGGGTTCCTGTGATTTCAACTCCAGCCTGAACTACATAGAGACCCTGTCTCAAAAAACTCCTAGACTAGGGTCTGGGTCCATTCCTCACTATTGGGGGCTGTTTCTCTCTTATTAATAAACACTGCTTTATCTACCTCCTGTGTCCTATATTCAGTCTTCAACTTTGTGAGACACTGGTGCAGATTACCCTATTACAATACCTTGTCCTGGTTTCCTCAGAGGTTTCCTTCTTCCTCACCAAGCCATGTCTGATTCGAGAAACAGGGGAATGGCCCTAGAAACTAAAAGTAAACTCATTCTCATTTTCAGTTCAATTTATTTTGTATGTATAAAATTCCCTACCGAAAACTTCAAGCCTAAAAACCACAAAAACTTCAAGCCTAATCTGGGGAATTTAGAGACTTAGGGAATCCTGTCTCAAAATTCAAAACAAAAACAAACTTTTTTTTTTGCGACTACCTTATCCGTCTTTATTGCAAAATACGGTGCAGTATTAAAATGCTGGTTTTGCTTTCAGTTTGATGTCAACAATAGATTTAAACTGGGCATGGTGGTGCATGCCTGTAATCCCAGCATTTGGGAGGCTGAGGCAGGAGGATCGTTGAGAGTTCGAGACCACTCTGAACTACAAAGTGAGCTCAAGGTCAGCCTGAACCACATAGCAAGACCCTGTCTCAAAAAGATAAAAAAGAAAACAAACAAACAAACAAAAACAATAGATTTAACACACAAAGTGATATGGTGGCACCAGGCTTTCTAAAATACAAAGCAATAGGGTCCCTGGCTTTTCTGTCTGTTTGCAAAGGTTTTTCCAAAAACATTTTTTTTGAGACAGGGTCTCATGTAGTTTCTGCTGGCCTTGAACTCACATCCTCCTGCACCAGCCTCCCAAGTTCTGGGATTGCAGGTGTGCACGACCACACCCAGCTTCAAAAAAAAAAAAAAACTTTCTCTTTTTTTGAGACAGTGTCGCACTATGCAGTCCAGGCTGGTCTTGAGCTCACTTTAGCCCCAGGCTGGCCTCAAACTGGCAACAATCCTCCTGTCTCAGCTTCCTGAGTGCTGGGATAAAAAAAATTTTAAGAGGGCTGAGGATGTAGCTCAATGTGAAGACTGCAGGTTCGCTCTCAAGTACCAAAGAAACAGGAAAACTAGAACACAAGTAGAATCCATTGGGTATGAGAGAATTGCTAAGGGTCAGGTGTGATTGTACAGACCTGTGATCCCAACACTCAGGAGGCTGAGACAGGAGGATCAATACAAATTTGAGGCCAGCCTGGACTACATAGTGAGTTCAAGGCCAGCCTGAACTACATAGCAGACCCTATCTCAAAGACAGAGGGAGGGAAGGACAGAAACAAAAAGAATTGCTAGTCTGCACTGTGGCGCAGCTGTAATCCCAGCGCATAGGGATACTGAGGCCATTTCACAACTACTGGGCCAGCCTGGACCACACAGTGAGACCTTTTCTCTAATAAACAAGGCTGCTGAGCTGGCACTTGCTTGCAATCCCAGTGCTCTGGAGGCTGAAGCAGGAAGATCACTGTGAGAGGCCAGCCTGAACTCCAAAGCAAACTGCTGCCTCAAAAATAAATAAACAAATGGGCTGTGGATGTAGCTTACTGGTAGTGCACGCCTAGGCTCAATCCATACTAGAAGAATGAGGGAATGCTTAGAAAACAGCACAGGAAAGGAATGGTTATAGCTTTTGACTTGATTCTCTCCAGTGAGCATCCATAGCAGAAGCAAGTTGAGGCTGGAACTTCAAATTGGCTAATTCTCAATGTAGAGCTGAGGGGAAGGAATTTTTCTGTGCCTCAAACTTGTAGTGATCCTCCTGCCTCAGCCTCCTGAGCAGGTATAACCTGAGACTACAGATAAAATCACCATGCCCAGATGTATCAGTCTTAAAGTACATGTA
The DNA here is from genome assembly GCA_004027595.1 of Dinomys branickii. Lineage (NCBI taxonomy): Eukaryota > Metazoa > Chordata > Mammalia > Rodentia > Dinomyidae > Dinomys > Dinomys branickii. The sequence goes on from PVLD010004470.1 coordinate 55,680, forward strand.
AATGAAACTTCCTGTTTTTTAAGAATTATTTACATTAGTGTATGTTTGCAATACATAATAGTTATGTTTGTTTTGGGAAATTGATACATGTATGTAACAGCTTGATCTTTTTCAGCCTCTTCTCCCCTTATTCAGTTACCTTCCCAGACCTTTTTATTTTTTATTTTGAGACAAGTTCTCGCTAAATTGCCAAGTTGGGCTCAAACTTGTGATCCTGCCTCAGCCTCCCAGAGTGTCAGAATTATAGGAATGCACTACCATGACCAGCATCATATTATAGTAAACTTAAAACCAGTATCACTTGCCCACAAAAAGAAAATAACAGTAAAAAATTTTAGAGTTAGGCATTGGAGAGCATGCCTATAATCCCAGCACTCAGGAGACTAAGGCAGGAGGATTGCCATGAGTTTGAGGCCAGCCTCGGCTACATAAGTGAGTTCAAGGCTAGACCGTACTATATAATGAGACCTTGCCTCAAAACAACAATAAAAAACAACAAAAATTTTTCAAAAAGAAAGTAAAAATTACTATGAAGAAGCTGGGTGTGTCCAGGCACACTTGTAATCCTAGCACTCAGGATGCTGAGGCAGGAGGATCCCCAGGAGTTGAATGTAGCAACTTAGAGACACTCTCTCAAAATAAAAAATATAAACCAGGTGTGGTGGCTCATCCCTATAATCCCAGCACTTTGGGAGGATAAGGCAGGAGAATTGAAAGTTCGAGTTTAGACTGGGCAATTTAGGAAGACCCTGTCTCAAAAATATTTTTTTTACAAAATAGCTGGAGATATAGCTCACTGTGAAGCCCCTGGGTTCAATCCTAGTACCAATTAATTAATTAACTTAGCAAAAAGAAATTAATGACAAATTAAGCTTTCTCTTGATATAATAAAAATGCATTTATTATTTTTTTCTCATTTTCAATGTGATTTAATGCTGTGTCACTATATTAATTAAAATCAGTTCTGCTATCACCAGTAGCACAGCTTGTAATGCCAGCACTCAGGGGGATGGGGAAGGAGCATGGTCTGAGTGAAGGAGTTGGAAGCCTGTTTATTTGATCATGGCGTCCAGACCCTGTCTCATAATAAATAAGTGAACAAGCAAATAAATAAATAAACTGGGCACAGAGGTGAGAGTCAGGGAACAAGTTGGAGAACAATGAGACGAAGACTCTAAAGCAGAAGGAAATGAGGCAGAGGCACCCAAATATGAAGTGGAAAGAAAAAACTTGACAGCAGACACCACTTGCACAGTCTGAATGTAGGTTTAGCCAAATGTGGTGCCACAACCCTAAACCTCAAAACTCGGGAGGCTGAGACAGGAGGAATCAAGGCAAGTTCAAGGCCAACCTGGGCTACATAATGAGTTCAAGGGCAGCCTGACCTACATAGGGGCCATCTCAAAACAAGAAAGTGAGAGAGAGAAAGAATCTGGGTGTCTAGCTAGGCACAGTAGCACATGCCTGTAATCTCAGCTAATCAGGAGACTGAGGCAGCAGGTAGCAGGATCACAAGTTTAATTCCAGCCTAGGCAATCTGTTGACTTACTAAGACCCTGTTTCAAAAAGGGGGCAGGAGGTCTGGTGATGTAGCTCAGTGCAAAGGCCCTGGCTTCAATCCTTAGTACCACAAAAGCAGGGAAGAACAGGAAACAGAGCCAGACGTGGTGGTGCACACCGGTAATCCTAGCGCTTGGGAGGCTGAAGCAGGTGGATTGTCACGAGTTCAAAGCCAGCCTGGACTACATAGCAAGACCTGTATCAAACAAAGAAAAGATCCAGGCGTGGTGGCACATGCCTATAGTCCCAGCCCTTGGGAGGCCTGAGGCAGGAGGATCATTGCAAGTTCAAGACCAGCGTGAGATGCACAGTGAGCTCAAGGCCAGCCTGAACTGCATGGTGAGACCCTGTCTCAAGAAGACAACAACAACAAAAAAAACAACCAACAACAACAAAACCAGAGTTGGGCCCCTCTGGCTTCTCGGATCCAGGTTCCCAGTGATGTCCTTGCACGTAGAGATCGCAGAACCAGCCCCAAAGGGAAAACCAAGCCTGCCAGAGCCATGAGTGAAATGTGTGGGACAAGGAACAAATTTTCCTCTGCACCTGCCACCTCCCCATCACCTCCAGCAGCTCAGGTGGCTGAAAAGTGGAACCACCTGGCCTCTCCTGTCCAACCTGCTCCATCACCCTTGGGCCCAAGACCGCTGTCACTCCTGATCATGCCCAGGCCACCTTCCCGGCAGATCCCAGGAGAGCCACTCTTCTCTCAGAAATAGTCACTGCCCTCCGGCTATTGTGTTGGGCACTGGGCATGGGCACACAGTGGGCATCTATGTGCACGGACAACACAGAAGAGAAAGCGCCCCCTCCCTCTCCATCCAGTACACTCATGTGTGTGTGTTTGTGATGACTGCTTAAAGCAATCATTGCTTTATTGCTTAAACCACAAATCTTTATGGTTTAGATTGAATATGTAGCCCCAAAGCCTCAGGTACCCTGGTTGGGTGTGGTTGGAGCCGGGTCACTTGTTTTTCAAGTTGCATAATGACTGTCCCTTCATTTACTATTGGCCATTACAGAAACCAATTACAAGCCCAGCATTTTTAAAAAGGGTTTTCAGCTTATATTCATGAAGAGAGTGAGTACTTAAACTGTGCCGTTAATGAAAGGAAGTCCTATCTAAGAAAGTTCATCTCTTTTCAGAGCTGTGTTGTGTCATCCTTGGGCCTTCTGCTGGAAAAGTAGCATCAGGTCTGAAATGCTGCCTTTTTAATTATGTCCTTCAGTATTATAGATGTAGGATGCTACTGTATCACATCTCCGTGAATGTAAAATCTTTTGTACCGACCTTATGATACATAGTAATGACTGTGCTTTATCAGAGCTGGGGGTTTTTTTTGTCTTTTTGAGACAGAGTCTCACTATGCAGTTCAGGCTAACCTTGAGCTTACTTTGTAGCGCAAGCTGGTCTTGAACTCACAGTGATCCTCCTGCCTCAGCTTTCTGAGGGCTGGGATTACAGATGTGCGCCACCACACTCAGCCCAGAGCTATTTTTTTAAATGATGTTACCTAGCCAGGCATAGTGGCGCACTTGTAATCCCCGCACTTGGAGCCTGAGGCAGTTGGATCGCCATCAGTTTGAGGCCAGCCTGAGCGACACAGTGAATACAAGGCCAGCCTGAACTGTATAGTGAGACTATCTTACAAAAGCAGCAACAAATAAGTGGGGTTTTTTTTGGTATAGGGCATTAAACTCAGGACCTTGCGCTTGCCAGGCAGGTGCTGTGCCACTGAGCGATATTCTTGACCCACAAGTGTCTTCTTGATTTGATGTCAAAGGCAACTGCTCCCTCAGAGTGTTGAGTAAAACAATATATGATATCTGTATTAAAATGTTAAAATTTGGGCTGGGGATATAGCTCAGTGGCACAAGCACCTTCCTGGCAAGCTCGAGGTCATGAGTTTGATTCCCGGCGCCCCTACAAAAGTTAAAATTTGCATTTCCCATATCACTTTGATCTTCTGAACAATTTAATTGAGCCAAATAAGGTAAAAGATTACATGCTTTTTTTGTTTTTGTTTCTTTTAGATAGGGTCTCACTATGTAGTTTAGTTTCTTTTTTTTTTTTTTTGGCAGTACTGGGGATCGAACTCAGGACCCTGTGCTTGCTAGGCAGGTGCTTATTCCACTGAGCTATATCCCCAGCCCTTGCTATGTAGTTTAGACTGGCCTTGAACTCACTACGTAGCCCAAAATGCTTGGTTCACATTTTTTTTTTTGGTACTGGGAATAGAACTCACAACCTCATGCTTGCCAGGCAGTCACTGTGCTGCTGAGCTATATCCCAGGCCCACATGTTTATTTTATCTTCAGGAATGTGAAGTTCTAATTATTCAAACAATTTTTAGTTTGCTAGTGCTTTTTTTTGTTTTTTTTTTGAGACAGGGACTTGCTGTGTACCTCAGGGCAGCTTTGAACTCACTATAAACCCCAGGCTGGCCTCAAACTCATGACAGTCCTCCTGTCTAAACAATTTTTAGTATAAAACTACACTCTGATTGTGTCTACAGAGTTGGTTTCTTTTTAAATACTTCTTATTTATTTATTTATTTGTTTTTTTAAACAGTGTTGCTATGTAGTCAGGCTGGCCTGGAATGTACAGCAGTCCTCTTGCCTCGGGCTCCCAAGTGCTGAGATTACAGGCATACTTAACCCAACCCAGCTGCAAATTTCTCTTTTCTTTCTTTTTTTTCTTTTGAGACAGGGTCTCACTATGTAATTCAGTCTGGCCTGGCCTTAAACTCACTATGTCGCCCAGGCTGGCCTCATACTTACAGTGATCCTCCTGCCTCAGCTTCTTGAGTTCCGGGATTACAGGTGTGTGTGCAACACCACACTTGGCTACATTTCTCTTTTCAAATCAGTAGTCTAATGAGGATGAGATTCTTGTCCTGGCTCCTCCTCTCTCTCTGTCTCTGTCTCTCTGTCTCTGTCTCTGTCTCTGTCTCTGTCTCTGTCTCTGTCTCTTTCCCGGCTGCCATGGGTTGAACAGCTTTGCTCTGCTGAGCTCCTCCACCGTAATGGTCCTGCCTCTGAGCCAGCTGACCATGGACTGAGTGCTCTGAAAACTGAGTAGAATAATCTGCTCTTCCTTTAAATTGTGGGTGTTGAGTATTTTGTCCCAGTGATAGCAAAGTGACTAAGACAAAGATATTTCACAGCAGAAGCCCTGACCCATCAAGACAGATGTCAGTGTAGATTGTTCTGTTTTGTTTTCCAGGGCTGGAGATCAAGCCCAGGTCCCCATGTGCTTTAGTCACCTGCTCTACCCCTGAGCTACAGTCCCAGCTTTGCCAGTGCAGTTTTATTTTTTTAAAGGAGGAAGCTGGGCGCAGTGGTGCACGCCTGTAATCCCAGCACTCGGGAGGCTGAGATGGGAGGATCATTGCGAGTTCAAGACCAGCCTGGAGGCTGGGGATATAGCTCAGTGGAATAAGCACTTGCCTAGCAAGCGCAGGGTCCTGAGTTCGATCCCCAATACCGAAAAAAAAAAAAAGGAAGACCAGCCTGGGCTACAAAGTGAGCTCAAGGCCAGCCTGAACTGCATAGCGAGACCCTGTCTCAAAAAGATTAAAAAATAATAATAATTAGAAGAGGAAAGGTTTAATTTGGCTCACAGATGCCACTGTAATTTGAATGAAGACTGAATAATCATGTTCCAGTGTGAAGTAACTGAATAGTATGCAGGTGGCAAGGTTATATTAATGGAATGTACCACTGACTCTGCAGGCCTTAATTTGGGGGCGGTGCAGCAATAGATTTTTTTTTTAGATTTTGTTTTGAAACAGAGACTTACCATGCAGTTCAGGCTGGGCTTAAACTCATTATGGAGCCTCAGCTAGCCTCAAATTTACTGCTGTCCTCCTGCCTCAGCCTCCTGAGTGCAGGATTACAGGCATGTGCTACCATTCCTGGTTTGAGTACTGGATTTAAGATATATTTTTCCTTTTTTTTTTTTTTTTTTTTTTTTTTGCAGTACTGGGGATTGAACTCAGGACTTATGTACTTGCCAAGCAGGCGCTTATTCCACTGAGCTATATCCCCAGCCCCACACCTGGTTTGAAGCAAGTGATATCTGAACGTAGGAAAAAAATGAGAAATTAAGCTGGGCATAGCGGTACACACCTGTAATCCCAGCACTGGGAGGTTGAGGCGGGAAGGTAACAAGTTCAAGCCTAGTTTATGCAATTTAGCAATTTACCTTGTCTTAAAATAAAAAAAGTGCTGGGGATGTAGTTTACTGTGAAGATCCAAGAGTCAATCCCTTGTACAAAAAAAAAAAAAAAAAAAACAGAATTAGCCAGGCCATGGAGGGATGGGCAGGGGGGACATTTATCCCAGCATGTGTGAGGGTCCTCGCATCCTGCCCCTCAGGCAGCCTGTAGCACTGCAAGCTTGCTAGGGAGGTAATGAGGAAGCCCGCAACACGCAGTGAGCCAAGTGGTGTGGAACCAGGAAGGCAGGAGAGGGGCAAGTCCCAGCTACGACTGCTCTGCAGACACTCACTAACATTCACTGGGTACTTATTAGGTACATTTACTATCTTTTTATTTTATTTTATTTATTCTTGGTTTTTTTTTTTTTTTTTAAAGAGAAGGTCTTATTATGTAGACCAGGCTGGCCTTGAACTCACCAGGTAGCCAAGGCTGGCCTCAAAATCACAGCAATCCTCCTGCCTCAGCCTCATGAGTGCTGGGATTACAGGCGTGCACCACCATCCCTGGCTCTGTTTTATACTGGGGATCAAATCTAGGAGAGCTCTACCACTGAGAGCTCTTATCCCCTTAGCACTTTTTATTTTGAGACAGGGTCTCACTGAATCACCAGACTGGCCTTGAGTTTACAATCCTCCTGCTTCAGCCTCCTGAGTAGCAGGGGTTTCAGGCATGCACCACCACACCTGGCTGATATACTTTTAAAATTGAGATTGATAATGGCCTTTTGTCGTATCATATGTAACTTGCCCAAGGAAATTCATAATAAGAGGGAGAGCTAGAGTGTGACCCAGGCTGTGATTGTCATAGCAGGAGTTTGAGATTGTTCTACAGATGCAGAGTGGGTTGGAACAGGGAAGTGAGTCAGGAGAGGAGCCAGGAAGCTACACGGGCACCACTGGGAACAGATAACTGAAATTCAGTCCAGGCCCATTTGGACCAAACAGGAATGTGCTGGCTTACACAACTGCCCTGGAGGCCAGGTTAGCGGGTGGCTGAATGTAGGAAAAACCAAAGCCAGTGACTGAGAGGGTTTCCTTATGTCTCTTCCCTTTATTTCCTCGACTTCTCAGACCCAGGTTCCTTGACATGATAGGAGGTGGTCACCACTAGGCCCAGACCTCACACCTCGCAGCTTGCAGGAGAGAGAAGCTGTGCCCTTAGGTTGGGTGTTAAAGTCCCAAGACAGGAAACAGGTGTGATGGCGCACACCTGTAATCTCAGCACTTGGGAGGCTGAGGCAAGAGCATTGCTGTGAATTTGAGGCCAGCC
>PVLD010004470.1:62831-125047 GCA_004027595.1 Dinomys branickii
AAAGAAAGAAAGAAGGAAGGAAAATTTTTTTAAAAGGAAAAAGAAAAGAACCCTCAGACAGGATCAGGGAAAGGTGCTAATGCACCCCGTACTTGGGGGACCGAGATAGGAAGTTTTAAAGTTCCAGGTCCCCCGAGTTATGTAGCGAGTTCAAGGCCAGCCTGGACTGCAGAGCAAGACCAAAAAGCAGTGCCAAGGCAGGGCGGTGATGGGTCTGTTGCCTCCCCACGCTGCGGAGAGGTCAGCGTGGGGCAGGACAGCGTAAGAGCAGTCCTCCACCTGGGCACAGTGAGAGCAGGTCACATAGAGTGGTGCAAGAGAGGAGTAAGATTCCAAAGAAAAGGAATTCATTCCCAACAAGGCTACTAGACAAATAAAACAAAAGCTGTCTCTTATGTCAGGGATGGCAGGATAGCCCTCGGACTGGGATGGTGGCCGCAGAAGAGGCAGAAGTGTACACCATCAAAATACATTTTACGGGGTGGCGGGGCCCTAACTCAGTGGTAGAGCTCTTGCCTACCATGCCTGAGGTTTGGGGTTTGATGCTCAGCACCACACATACACACTCAAGTGGTGATAGATGACAGAGAGATAGACAGACAGACAGACAGGCAGACAGGATTAGATTAGATAGAGGGGTAATTTTTTGCCATTTTCTGAAATGATTGTCGAAACAGGGCAACACTCACCTGTGTGTGATGTCTGCTTCCTCCTGTCCTCTGTGTCTTCATGCAGAACCTGGCCTGCTGCAGCGAAGTACCAGCTGCTGATGTGGTCTGACCTCAGGGGAAGGAAAAGGATCCTGGAGCCAGTGGCTGAGTTCTCATCCTGCCCAGACCACTGCAGGGTTCGTTTGCCATGGACCCCTCTGGAAGTCTAGGGAAGCCTACGAACCCTTCTCAGAATAATACTTCAAATACACTTAAAATATATGTCCAGCTGGGCGTGGTGGCACACAACTGTAATTCCACCCCTTGGGAGGCTAAGGCAGGATCACCACAAATTCGAAGCCAGCCTGGACTATATAGCAAGACCTTGTCTCAAAAAACAATGTAGCAAACTAACAAATAAGTACATACATAGATACATACATACATACATAGAATGTATGTCCGTAAAGCAGTATTCCCAATTATGGAAAGGTAGAACCAAAACATGTATCGATCAGCAAATGAATGGGCAAGTGAAATGAGGCAGGTGGTGCACACAATGGACTATTCTTCAGCTTTGAAAAGGAAGGGTACCCCAGGGCACTGGCATGAAAAACAGAAAGGAAGGGAGGAAGGAAGAAGAAAGAAAGAAAAAAGAAAGAACAAAAGAGAAAGAAAGATAGAAAGGGAAACAAGGAAAAGAGAAAAAGGAAGGCTACTCTGACACATGCTACACGTTGGACAAACCTTTGAAAACAGTGCTAAGTGAAATAAGCCAGCCACAAAAGTCGAAACCCTGTACGATCTATACACTTGTAATACACGAGGAAAGCCAGTGGGGGTGGCTCTGGGATAGAACGTTTGTCTAGCAATATGTATGAGTGCTTAAGTTTGAACCGTAGCTGCAAAGGAAAAGAAAAGCAATTATAAATATATAGGGTTTCTACAGTAGTCAAATTCACAGACACAGAAAGCGGAAGGGTGGCTGCTGGGCTGCGAGAAGGGGCAATGGAGTACAGTTTAGTGGGCACAGACTTGCCATTTTACAAGACGAAAGGCGTTTTGAGTTCGGTGCCCACGTGTGAATGTATTTAACAGTACTGCACTGTGTTCACTGAAAGATGGGTAAACTGGTTAGTTTTATGTTTGTGCATTTTGATACAATTAAAAATTGAAAAGTTAAAAGTTAAAAAAATTTAAATGATGCAAATATATTTATGAAAATAGTACAGTGTTCATGGTCTAGTGACATATTTTTCTTTTTTTTTTTTACTGTGGTACTAGCTTCCAGTATGCTAGGCAAATGCTTCACCAGCACATTTTTATTTTTATCTTGAGACGGTCTCACTAGGTCGCCCAGGCTGGCTGGCTTTTTTTCATTCCTCCCACCTCAGCCTCCCAAGCAGCTGGAGATCACAGGCGCAGCACCACACCCAGCCAACAGTGCACTGTACCAACACGGTAACACAAAGACCTGGCAGAAAGTCTAGCAGTGGTTGTAGGCCAGGCATGGTGGCACATGCCTGTAATCCTAGCACCTGGGAGGCTGAGGCAGGAGGATCGATATGAATTTGAGGCCAACCTAGGCTGCCTAGTGAATTCAAGGCCAGCCTGGACTACACAGTGAGACCCTGTCTCAAAAACAAACAATCAGATTTCTAAGATTCTCTGCGTCTTTGTTTTTGCAGTGCTGGGGTACCTTGTATATGCTAAGCTCTACCACTGATCTGTACCCCAGGCGCCCCCTTTGATGTTTTATTTTGATATAGGATCTTGTTAAATTTCCCAGGCTGGCCTTGAATTTCTGATCCTCCTTCCTCAGCCTCCCAAATAGCTGGGATTATAGGCCTGTGCCACTATGCTTGCCTCAGTATTCGTTTATGCCATTCTCTGTAAACTACTCCAATCAGTCTTTCGTCCCTAGCATTTCACCAAAACTGCTTGCTGGTTTCTTTTCTTTTCTTTTTTCTCTCTCTCTTTTTTTTTTTTTTTTTGAGACAAGATATCACTGTGTTACCCAGGCTGGTCTCAAACCCCTGGCGTTCAGTGATCCTCTTGCCTTAGCTTTCCCAGTAGCTGGGACTACAGAAACACACTGTGCACCTGGCCGGGTCCACAAATGATGTCTTTTTTCCTCTCTCCTTTTTTAATTTTTATTTTTTTACATTGTGAATTGAACCCAGGGCTTCACACATGCCTGGCAAACACTCTACCACTTAACTACATTCCAGGGTCTAAATTTTATTTTTAAATTTTGAGACAAGATCTTACTAAATTGCTAGATTATCCAGACTGAGCTTGAATTTGTGATCCTCCTGCCTCAGCCTCCCAGAGCGCTGGGGCTATAGGCTTGTGCCATGGCAGCTAACTCCAATATTTTTTTCAGGAATGGCTATTAAACCAAGGGGCACTCAGCTGGGCATGGTGGCGCACAGCTGTAATCCCAGCACTTGGGAGGCTGAGGCAGGAGGACTGTTGCAAGTTCGAGACCAGCCTGGGCTACAAAATGAACTCGAGGCCAGCCTGAACTGCATAAGGAGACCCTGTCTCAAAAACAAAACCAAAAACAAACAAACAAACAAACAAACAAACCGAGGGGCACTCTACCGCTGGCTATATCCCCAACCCTTTTTATTTCTTATTTTGAGACGGAGCCCAGGTTGGACTCAAATTTGTGATCCACTTAGATCAGCCTCCCTCAGTGCTGAGATTATCCAATTATTTATTCATTTGGGTTCTTTTTTTAAAAAGAGACATTAAAAGGCTTTATTTGCAGAGGGGAAGGAATTTAATCAAACAGGTCAAATGCTATGTCATCATCTGATCCTTTGGACTCCTCCTTCTTCTCTGCTGCTGCATTGGTGACACAGCCAGCACCAGCAGCTGCAGTGCCAGAGGAGGCAGAGCTGGCCACGGCCCCACCAGTGGTGTCCTGGCCAGTGCGCCAGTGCCCTGGGTGCGTATGGCACATCTTCCCTGTTTTCCCATTCACCTCACTGATGACCTTAGTAAGCCAGTCATTGTCTGCTTAGATGTCCATGAAGCCTGGGATCTTCTTGATGTTCTCAGAGCTGGGGGAGGGGTTGCCTGTGAGGGCCACCGGCAAGTAGGAGCCCACGCAGTATGTGTCGGTGGGGTGACAGACACAGGCCTCACAAGTGCAACCTCTGCAGTGTGCTGGAGCAAAAGCAGGATTGTTTCTTTAGGTCTTTTGAGTCAGGGTATTGCTAGGCAGTTCAGGCTCTTTTGAACTTGATATATCGCCCAGGCCGCCTTGAATTTGCTGGAATCCTTCTGCCTCAGCCTCCCTAGTACTGGGATTACAGGTGTGCACCACCATGTGTGACACTTAAAAAACAAAACAAAACCGAATCTCACTATATATTCCCTGAATTCACTGTGCAGCCCAGGGTGGCCTCAAATGCACAGCAGTCCTACTGTCTCAGCCTCCTGAGTGCTGGAATTACAGGCTTGCCCCACTGCCTTCAGCTATCCAATTTTTTTAAAATAACAATTTTCTCGAGATATAATAAATATACAATTTACCCATCTGTAGTGTCATCTATAATCTAATAATTTTTAGTACATTGGCCAACATATATAACCATCAACACTGTGAATTTAAGAACATTTTAATTGCAATGGTCAAACCATTGTTCATTTCTTTTTTTGCAGTACTGGGGATCGATCCTAGGGTTCACACTGACATATGACCCTACTCACTTTTAAATCTGATACTAGGTCTTGTCGGTTTTCTAAGTTACCCAGGCTGGGCTTGAGCTTTGGATCCTCCTACCGTAGCCTCCTAGAGTGCTGGGATTATAGCTGTGCCCCACCATGCCCGGTGGCAATGGCTTTCTTAAAATTTTTAAAAATTTTAGGGGCCAGGGATAGAGCTCAATGGCACAGCACCTACCTGGCAAGCGCAAGGTCCTGAGTTTGATTCCTGGTCAAAAAAAAAAAAAGAAAAATTGTATTAGCCCACATTTGCATTACACAACGTCTGCGTTCCTCAGGAGATGTGTAGGTCTTAACTCATCTTAGGGCAGTGCTCAATCCCTAACCTTCGTTTTGCTTGACCTACAGACAGCATTTAACAGAGTCAACTGCCTGGCAAGCGCAAGGTCCTGAGTTCAGTATCCCCCCCAAAAAAAATGAAGAAGAAGAAAAAAAATAAAAACCGTGGTCAACTACTCCCTTCTCTTTGAAATGTTTTCTTTGCTTTATTTTTTGGTCTGGGAGGGAACTCAGCACCTTGCACGTGCTAGGCATCCAACTGGGTTTTCGGGCATCAGACTGCCTCTGTTTACTTCCTTCTTCCTCAGTTATCTCTCAACTAGTTTTACTTTTTCGTCCTCCTGACCTCTTTCTGGAGATAGGGCCTCCAGGGTCTAAACCCTTAGGCTCTTCTCTGACTTCCTGTCCCCTAGCTTTAAATACTGCCTCTCTGCTTACTACTACCAAGTTTACAGCCCTATCCCAGAAAACGTTCACCATCTCCAAATCTACAGATGACTGTGATTAAGCTGCATGGTGTCATGGTTTAGACCTAAGAGGTCCCCAAATTCTCATGCGCACAGAAGGTGATTGGATCACAGGTGCACCGTCCCTACCAGTGAATTCATCGCTGATGAGTTCAGTAGTTGAATGAGCTGGTAGATGGGTCAGTGGGGTTGTGACCTGGAAGGGTGTATTCCTGGTTTTTCTTTCTCTGCTTTCTGGCTGCCTTGAGTCATGACCCTCTGCCACCCTGTTTCTGCCTTAGAGTCAGGCAATTGCAGCCTGAAGGGGTGTGCCAAAATAAACCTCTCTTTTGGGTTTCAGGTGTCGGGTTTTGTGTCCTAGCAATGAGAAAGCGATGACATACCATGAGTGTTTAAATTAAAATATAGTAAAAGACACGTTGCTATTAATCCTCCTTAAAATACTCCCCCTCACTTTAGCGCACAGTTACCCCATCATTTCTTTTTTTTTTAATTTAAAAAAAATACAAGTACAAAAACATATTGACAAACAGACACCAATTAGCATAAAAACTAGTACAATCACAACTAATCTATAGACAAGGTGATATGATCTCAACAGTGGTTATTGCTTTATCCATTGATATCTTCAAAGCGTAAATATATAAGCCCATATCCAGACATGCAAATTTAGTCAGACAATTAATCCTCTCAACAACAGAAAAAACACAAAAACCAAAAATCCAAAGACAAAAAACAAAACAGGCAGACATCAACAACAGCAAAAACAACAACAACAACAAAAAAAAACCCCATCATTTCTGAAGCAGTTCTGGAAGTCTTCTTTTGTGAGTGTCTTTATGAGATGTGATTAAAAAAAAACAAATACAGGGAAGTGCTTCTGCGGAGTGCTGTGCAATGGAAAGGCAGGCTCGTTCCCTCCTCCTCACCAAGTCCGGCACCGTGAGACTCTAGCTCTTCCCCAAAGTCAAAATGACCATGATAGGTTAAGTATTTTGAGTCCGTTCAGGGTATTGAGGCATTCACACCAGAACAACTGAAGATGCTAATGAAAGAGGACTTTCAAAACTGCTTCAGGAAGCAACAAGAATGGTGGGATAATTATGTTCACATTGAGGGGGAATATTTTGAACGGTTTGATGGCAATTTGTCTTTCACTGTAATACATTTTTATTTTTTATGTTTTTGAGACAGGGGTCTCACTATGAAGTTTAGGGTAGTCTTGAACTCACTCTGTAGCCCAGGCTGGCCTTAAACTCACAACGATCCTCCTGCCTCAGCCCCCTGAGTGCTGAGATTACAGGTGTGCACCACCACACCCGGCAGTAATAAATTTTAAAAAACGTAAACATTCACCATGTTTTTCAGTATGTAGACACCTGCCCACCCCACATCTCCCCGTGAACTCCGGCTGACAATGTGACACGTTCAGAATGAATTTAGCTCCTCCTGCTGTCTTCCCTCCTACAGGGAATTCATCTGCAGTTTCAACCTGTTTATTGTTTTGACTAAAACTCCTGACATCACCGTTGATGTCACTTCTCTCACACATCAGGAAATCCTGTTGGCTCCGCCAGTACACCTCCAGCTTGCCCACGATGCCTCTAGCTTAGGTGATCAAAATAGCCTCCTAACCTGTCACACTGCTTTTATTCTTTTTGTCTCTTTGAGGCAGGATCTCGCTATGCAGTTCAGGCTGGCCGTGAGCTCACTCTGTAGCCCAGGCTGGCCTTGATCTCACAGCAATCCTCCTACTTCAGCCTCCCCAGTGCTGGGATTACAAGCATGCACCACCATGCCCAGGCTTTTTTTTTTTTTAAACAGGGTCTTGCAATAGTCCAGGCTGGCCTTGAATTCACTTTGTAGTACAAGCGGGCCTCGAGCTGAGGGGACTCCTCTTGCCTCGGTCCACTGAGTCCTAGGGTCGCAGCCATGTGCCACCACCATGCCCAGCATCTTGTCCCTTGTTGTCTGATCTCTTCTTTTTTTTGTCCTTTTGAGACAGGGTCTCCCTATGCAGTTCAGGCTGGCCTTGAGCTCACTTTATAGCCCAGGCTGGCCTCGAACTTGCAAGGATCCTCCCGAGTGCTGGTATTACAGGCGTGTGCCACCATGCCCAGGTCTTGTTGTCTAATATCAACACTGCTTTAACATCGAAGTGACCTCATGGTATGGCTCTGCTCACAACCCTTTGATCACTTTCCATTTCACAGGAAGCAAAATCTGAAGGCCTTACAGCGGCAGCAGGGCCTTCTACAATCCTGTCCGCCTCTGCTCTTTTATCTTCCCCATTTTCTTTTTGGCTACTCTTGCCCTCCCTCACTTTTCTCCAGTTCAACTAGCCTGGGCTTTTCCTCAAACACTGCAGGCGCACTCTGACTTGCAGAGTTTGCACTGGGCGTTCCCTCTACCTGGAAAACAGCTCTTCCACCAGTCCAGCTCAGCCTTAAGGGACGTGCTCAACTTCGTGTTCTCCAGATGGCGTTATCTGACTGCCCCGCTCTCCTCCCAGCTCCCAAGGGCTCTCACCGGGCTAGTTTTCCTTTTCTTCTATGGCACTTGTCACCTTCTAACACACACCACAATATTTCTTTCTCTTTTTTTCCTTCCTGTTCCTTCCTCCTTCCCCTCTCCCTTTCTCCCTCCTTTTCTTCCTTCTCCTTACAGTACTAGCGATTGAGCCCAGGGGATTTCCCACTGGGCTACATCCCCAACCCTTTATTTATTTATTTTTGTTTTTTGAGACAGGATCTCTCTATGTAGTTCAGGCTGATTGTGAACTTGCAGCAATCCTGCCTTAGCCTCCCAAACCTTTAAAAAATTAAAAACAAAAAAACCTCTTGAAGACAGGGTCTTGCTAAGACACTTACTTGGCTAGGCTCAACTTGTGAGTCTCCTGCCTCAATCTCCCACAGTGCTCATAATTTTTTTTTTTTTTTGAGGCAGGGTCTTACTATGTGGATCAGGCAATCCTTGCACTCGCTATATTGCCCAGGCTGGCCTCGAACTTGTGGCAATCTTCCTGCTTCAGCCTCCCAAGCGCTGGGATAACAGGTGTGCACAACCATGCCTGGCTTCTTGTTTGTTTTTAGAGACAGAGCCTCACTGTGTAGTTCAAACTGGCTTTGAACTCACTGTATATACCCCAGGCTAGCCTGGAACTCTAAGTGACCCTCCTGCCTCAGCCTCCCAAGTACTGGGATTACAGGCACACGCCACCACACCCAGCTCTACAACATAATATTTCTCATGTTTATTTCTAGTGTTTCCTTCCCTTCTAGAATGTAAGTTTCCCCAAAGCAGGAATGTCATCATTGAGGTATCCCAAGTGTCTAGTACAGTGCCTGGTACAGAGTAAGTGGTCAATAAATATTAGATGAATGAATAAAAAAATGAATAATATTGTTATTGCTTCAAAATGTGAGGGCTTAATCTCCAATGCAGCAGTGTTCATAGGTGGAGCCTAGTGAGGTAACTAGCTCACAAGGGTGATACCTTATCAATAGATTAGCCCATTGATAAGTTCATAGCTGAATGGGCTTTCAGGAGGCAGAGAATCACTAAAGGTGTGACTTTGAGGGAAGTGGCTCCTCACCCTCTCTGCTTCCTGGCCAAAGGTGAACAACTATTCTCTGTCACACCATTCTGGTTTTTTTGTATATTTTGCTACTGGGACTCAGACTCATGACCTTAGGCTTGCCAGACAAGTGCTTATGCCACTGAGCTATATATCCAGCCCATTGTCACAGCATTCTACCATGATGTTTCTGCTTCACCACAGGCTCAGAGTAACAGAGACAAGGGACCACAGACTAACACGTCTAAAACCGTAAGCCAGAACAAAGCTTTACCTTGATTTTCTCAGATACTTTGGTCACAGAGAGGCAAAGCTGACTAACACGAACACAACTCTAAAAAGTTATTGTAGGTATTAAATAAAAAAGGTCTTGACACCCAGTGGACACCTAGGGATGTTAGATCCCTGTCTCTGCCCTTCTCTGCGTATCCTCTCAGTTACTTGCGCTTACAGCGCCCATCCATCACTTCTCATCCTTTTGGCTAAGATCCAGAGAAGCCCCCAGCCCCCTCCCTCTTTGCTCAGGCTGGCCTTGAGCTCCTGGGCTGAAGGCATCCCTCCATCTCAGCTCCCTAGTGCTGAGACTACCGGGTTGCTTCTGAAACTCTCACCATGCTAGTCTCTCCTTGGAGTTTAAACCTAGAAAAATCCTACATAAGGCCACCGTTGTCGTCTGAGGATAACAGTTTTCCCCATCGCCTCAACTGCTTATCAAACTGTCCCCAGAGAAAGAGAGACACCTGATAGAAACACGAATGTTTTTTGTGGTTGGAGTTGGTGGTTTATTGCACTGATTTTAAACATCAACTTCACTGAGGTGTAATTTACATCCAACACACATTTTGAGTGTGCTGCTTAATGAGTTTTGACAAACGTACAGGTGATCTGACTCAGAGCGAGAGAATTAAGGTCACCAGGGAATATGCAGATCCAGAGATTGAACAGGGAGAGCCTGCTTAGAAAAAAAGCATCCCAGCAGGGTTCCTGAGAAGCATAACAAAGAGCAGCAAGTGGCAACACCAAGGGCGGCTGCTCGCTGCCCCTGGGTCTGCACCCCTGGAAGCCCCTGTCTCTTACAGGCGCCGCACGGGCGGGGTGGGGGACGGCGAGCCAGTGGCCCTGTCGCCACCTCCCGCTGTCAGGCCGGCTGCTCCGCCTCGGTGGAAACTGGCTTTCCCGCAGCCGGCAGGTCTGCCCTTCCCGGCCCCCGGGTCTTGGGCTCAGCCCGCCTGCCTGCCAACCAGGCGCCTCCCCGCCCTCTGTGGCTGAACCTCCTGGGGCTGAGGGTTCAGCTTTCGCTTAGAGACGGCAGAGTTGAGTGCAAGGGCGGCTGGGGAAACTGAGGCAGGGCTGGAGCTTCTGGGAGAGGGGTCCGACGCTGGCCGAAGGCTCCGTCTCCCCTGACGCTGGCAGTCTTGCAAAAGCCAATTGAGGCCCAGTGCTGGACGAGGAGAAGCCGAGGGTCCTCAGGGACGGAGCCAGGCCCCGCCCGCGGGTGGGCGCGGGACTGCGACGGGGCGGGGCGGGGCGGGGCCGAGGCCAGGGCTGCAGGTGCTGCCCTCGGTGCCCAGAGGAGCCGGTGCTGCGGGTGCTGCCCTCGGTGCCCAGAGGAGCCGGTGCTGCGGGTGCTGCCCTCGGTGTCCGGAGGAGCCGGTGCTGCCCGCGCCATGGAGCGACCCTCGGACCTCCTGCGCGGGGTGCTGCGGTTCTGCTTCACCCCCAACCCCCGGACCAGCCTGCTCCTGCTCCGGCTGGACGCCGCCGCGCTGCGGGCGCTGCAGGAGGGTCGGCGGGAACAGGTGCGGCGCCGCGACCCCGCCTGGGCGGGACAGGGGCCTGGCAGGGTCCTGCCCGGTGCACCCGGGCACCCGCTTAGAGCGCCGCTCTCTCCTGCAGGTCCGGCCGGTGATCGCCTTCCAGGGACCCCGCGGGGTGAGTGGCGGTCGGGGTACCCGGCTGGGGAAGGGCGGGCGGGCCGGGCTGAGCCGGTTCCCGGAGCGGAACCGCGCGGGCGAGGCGCTGCGCCCCGGGAAGCTGCGGGGGAGGGGCCTGCGCTGGGCCCGGGGACTCGGCCGGCTGCACCTGGCGCTGAGGAGCCCCGGGGGAGCCCTCCGGTGCGGCTGACTCCGCGGTGTCCTTCTCCTTCCACCCTAGTATCTGAGGCTCGCGGGCCCCGGCTGGTCCAGCCTCTTCTCCTTCGTTGTGTCCCAGGGTGGCCAGGAGGGGGCTGGCGGGGACTTGGACCTCGTGTGCCAGCGCGTGGACAGGTAAGGGCCAGGTCGCAGGTAAGACACGGTTGGTGCAAAAGTGGGGAAGGGGACTGCGAAGAAGCGCTGAAAAGCTCTCCAGCCTCCCGGGTTTCCCCCTTTCTTCCAGATCCGGGGCTGAGCGCCTGCACTGCCTGGGCCCACTCCGGGAGCGCCTCACTATTTGGGCGGCTATGGATTCCATCCCAGCCCCTTCCCCAGTCCAGGGACACAACGTGAGAGCAGAAGCCGGGGATCCCGAGGTTTGGCACAACCCGGGAGATTATTCTGAAGCAGAAGCGCTGGTGTCACAGCCACAGACTGCGCTCGAAGAGGTGAGGCCAGACACCGCAGCGAGTTGGTAAGGTGGGGCAAAGCCTAACGTTCAGGGAGCCAAGTGCTCCTGCCATATTTCCTGCCAGGTGTCAGATCCACTGGCAAGCAACCAAGGACAGTCACTCCCAGGACCCTTGAGGGAGCAGCCGGCTGAGTGGGAAATGAGGTACTGGGGACAGCGCAGGGCTAACCTGGGAAGCCCTGATCTAGGGGCTGTGAACGATCTGGGTAAGGCCTACTTCCTACCCTGATCTCCACCTCCTTTTTCAAATATCCCAGGAAGCAGAACCATCTCCCAAACAGAGAGCCTGATCAGGCACTGCCTTCCTCTGCCGGCCAGAAGCGTCTGGAGAAGGTCAGCTGTAGTGCAGAGGGTTTTCAGAAAGCACAGTCAGGCTAAAATTTGGGAGTTGATTATGTTTACAGCAGGCAGTTCTGAGAGGACAGATAGGAAGCTCCTGGCTTGCTATTTATCTCACATAGACATTTTCCTCAACAGAAACGTCCAGCACCAGAAGATACTGAAAAACTAGAAGAAAAGAGGCTGAGAATACTGTCTCCAGCTCCAAGCCCTCTCCAAGGGCTGTCCAGTCGGGACTTACAGGAGGACTGGGAGAACGAAGCCATAGGCCCCAGGCTGGAGCACAGTCCCTCAGCTCAAGCAGGCGAGTTAATGAGCGGAGGCTAAGGATGCCTCTGTGGAAAAAAGAACCATAATCACGTATGTTTTGGTTCCTTCTAGGCTCTGAATCCCTGAGCCCCGAAGAGATGCCAGATTACCTCCTGTGAGTTCCCTGCATTTCCAACATCATCAGATCTTGCACATTCGAATTTACGGGAAGCCTGGAGCTTTGGGACAATGAAACTGAAGGTCACAATGCTCCTTTGCAGGAAATACAGGACCATCCACAGTACAGAGCAGCAGCAGGCCTACGAACAAGACTTCGAGGCAGATTATGCTGAGTACCGCATCCTCCATGCCCGGGTTGGGGCTGCCAGCCAAAGGTTCATAGAGCTGGGAGCAGAGATCAAGAGAACTCAGCCAGGAACTCCGGAACACAAGGTAGGGCTGGACCCAGGCCGTCAGCCTCCCTGGCCATTACCCTCCTGCTGACTACCCAGAAGCCTGTGTTGCTTCAGTGACAAGCAAGGCTGTTCTGGCAGAAAAATTAGAATCATTAGGTAGAATGAGAGGGGAGTTACTCATTTCTCAATGTTGAACTGAACGTAGTTATTTTTTGTTTCAGGTGCTGGAAGCTAAGATAGTCCAGGAGTACAAAAAGTTCAGAAAGGTAAGATAGGGGGCTGGGGATATAGCTCAGTGGAATAAGCGCTTGCCTAGCAAGCGCGGGGTCCTGAGTTCGATCCCCAGTACCGCAAAAAAAAAAAAAAAGAAAGGTAAGATAGGTTCTGATAATGTAAACAAGAAGGTAGAAATCAAGTGTTTGCTTTTTGATAGGAATGCTTTTTTTTTTTTCCTCCTGCAGCGGTACCCAGGTTACAAGGAAGAAAAGCACCGCTGTGAGTACCTGCATCAGAAATTGTCCCACATAAAAGGTCTCATCCTGGAGTCTGAGGGAAACAACTGGGGCAGCTGAGGCTGTCAAGGCCTCTTGATCCTCTGTTCAGTGAGATAGGAACGAAGCAGCTGTAAAACTGGAGTGCACCTACCTGCTGTGCTTATGCTGACCGCCTGAGTCGACGGAGGCAGGCAAAGAGCTGCTCTAGGTTCTTGACGTGTGATACTGTTGCTGTATTTTAATTTTTTAGTGTGGGCATAGTGCCAAGGCTTCTCAGCTATGCCCAGGACATGAGAGATTGTAGCAGACTTGGCTTTTTCATCATTAGTTTAGCCAGGTCATTTTTATATCCTGGGAAATGACATCATATCCAAGACAGGATACCTTGAAAATATCAGATGAACTAAGGGAATTTAGCCTAGTATCCTCCAAAGGAAAAAGGGAACTTTTGTTATATCAAAAGGAACTTGGTGTGGTGGCACACACCTGTAATCCTAGTGCTTGAGAGGCTGAGGCAGAAGGATCATTTCGAGTTCGAGGCCAGCCTAGGTTATTTAGTGAGTTCGAGGCAAGCCTGTACCACAAAGTGAGACCTTGTCTCACCCACACCCCTGCCACCCCTTCACAAAAAAAACCTGTCGCATACCTGGATACAATGGGAAAGGGATCTGGTGTTACCTATGTGTACTATACTAAAAGGTGGATTCTTTTACAAACATAGCAAAGTAAAACTGCTTTTGTGTCTTTTGTACTAGTTTATTTTCCTTAAATCCTCCAAGGCTTTGGTTCTTAACCCTAGTGGCTGTACATGTGCACTATTTCTGGAGCTCTGGGAAAAACTATTTCTCCAGACTCCATCTGGATGTTAGGAATTAGTCTTCAAAATTATGGCATACATTTTTTTGCATAGTACTGAGAATGGGATGCAAGGCCTCATGAATGCTAGGCAAGGGGTCTGACAGCTGAATCCCCAGCCCCAATATCATTTTTGGGGGACATGTTCTTAGTATACAGTCCAGCATAGCCTTAAATTTGCAATCTTCCTGCCTCAGTGCCAGCATGCTTGGTTTACCTTACTTTTTTTGAGCCATTAGTCGTGCTTCTGATTTTTTCTTTTTTTATGTGATACTGTGCACTTTACCCAGGGCTTTTGCATTGAGCTACATCCCCTGCTTTTTGAGAGATCTTGCAGAATTGCCAGGCTGTGTTCAAACTTGCAGTCCTCTTGCCTCAGACTCCCAGAGTGCTGGGGTACGGGTGTGTCCCATGATGCCTCACTCCAGGCCATTTTATAATTGATGACTAGAGATTATAGTAGGAAGAAAGTTCTTTTCTGACCCTATAGGTTTATAGACTCACATAAAATTAGGACTATGTGGAATTATTCCATGGCTGAAACCTATGGACAGGACTTGGATTTAACTATGAAGAGGAAATGGTTTGGTTCATTTGGATAAAGGGGATAATTCCAGCATTACATCTGTTCTTCACTGTTGAAAAAGTAGATGCTTCGCTTGTACCCAGCAGCGGGAATAGACCACACCCCAGGCTTTGGGGGTGGGAGGGTTGCACCCGACACATCAGCAATTCCTCAACTTGAACCAAGCCCCAAACTGATGCCACACCCATGTGGGGCATTTCTGGGCAGAGCAGTCCTCTGGAGGTGCAAATATGCAGAAGGCTTAGCTGTATGGCAAGGGTAAGTAGCAACTTATCCTTGGGGTTTAGGCAGGGCCAGAAACAGCCCCAAAGGCCTGGCCCTTGACCTGCTCTAACCACTAGCCTAGAAGCCTGGGCAATACCTATGTAAGGATACCAAAGGACGGGAAATTCAGAAAGACAGAGGTAATACAAGTCTGGACCGCCACTCTATAGCTCTAGCTATAAAGCAGTTTGATAGCTACTGTGGGCCTTCCCCTCCATTTTTTTATAGTGCTAGGGGTCAGCCCTAGGGCCTTTGCACAAAACTACATACCCAACCATACACTATTTTTTTCAGACAGGGTCTTGTTAAGTCCCTAAGTTGCCCTGACTGTGCTGTAACTTGCAATCCTCCTGTCTCAGCCTCCCAGAGTAATGAACCAGGTGGCTTTTTCAGTGCAAAAAGGCAATCCCTAGCCATAATTGATTATTATTACTTTTGGGTTTTTT
Source organism: Dinomys branickii (assembly GCA_004027595.1). NCBI lineage: Eukaryota > Metazoa > Chordata > Mammalia > Rodentia > Dinomyidae > Dinomys > Dinomys branickii. The sequence goes on from PVLD010004470.1 coordinate 77,796, forward strand.
GAGACAAGGTCTCACCATGTAGTGAATAGCCTTGAATTCACTTTGTAGCCCAGGCTGGCCTCAAACTCAGTGACCCTCCTGCCTCAGCCTCCTGAATGCTGGGATTACAGGCATGTGCCACCATGCCCGGCTTTCTACCCATATTTTAGATGCTCCACAGCTGTATGTATTTGTGAGATTACTGACATTTCCATCACTGCAGCTACTAGATGACGACAGTCTAAAGACTTTGGTTTTCTATCCCATAGAAAAGACAGTTTAAAGGGGGCTCATTTATTGTCACTGTTCCAAATGTACAAAAAAAAAAAAAAAATTAGAAAATAACCCCCCAACTCAAATCCCCCCACCCCCACAACACAAACAATTTTCCCAAAACCACAAACATAAACTGGTCCTGGTAACAGTGCAGCTAAGAAACAGTTTTGAGAAAATTTAACAGGATTCAGATTATATCCGTTGTGTCCTCTTGGCTGAGAGGTAATAATCCCACATGGGTCCCAGTCTTCCCCACTGGGCTTTCCATCTCTGGCAAAAGAGTCCTTCGACAAAGTGGTATGTTTGGCTGTTGCTTTAGAGATCCTCTTGTGCTTTCTTCTTCTTCTTGGGTTTTTCTTCTTGAATTATGGGGGGGTTTGTAGCTTCTCGTTGTAGATAGCTAATAAAATCACTTAGTTCACGGCCACCCTAAAAACAAAGAAACCGAAAAAAAAAAAAAAGACTTTGAAGATTTCTTTTCTGGTGTGCAGTGGACTGAATCCAGAGCCTCAGGCACACTTGACAAGTGCCCTACCACTGAGCTGCCTCCCCGCCCCTTTCTGAGTCAGGGCTTGTGAAGTCCCCAGCTGGCCTTAAACCTGTGGCTTCCTGCTGCAGCCTCTCCCTTAACTTGAATCACAGCAGGTACTACATTGTCTGAAGTGAAAATTTAACTTTTTAAATAACCCTGGACTTTTTGTAAAATCAATTAACAACCACATGTATTTACCATTTAAACAGACCCAATTCAAGAACTATGTATGTGTTATTTGTGGGGTAGTGGGCCAATACACTTACTTCGTATTTCTTTGGACTTTGCTTCTTATTGGCTGGAGAGAAATAGATGGTAGGAAAACTGGGAAAAGAAAGAAAAAGGGTTTACTAATTTCAGCTTCCAGAGTAGCTCTGACACACAGTTCCCCAGTATGTGCTTCTGGGAATTCTCTACATCATTGTTTCCAATGTGATCAGATACCATTCTCCATCAATGGCTAAATTATATTCCAACGAAACCAGAATTCTGAGAGCTCACAAAACTTCTTGCAGGAGGGTCACAGCAGAATGGTTAAGAAAGGATAAGTCATTTTGTCCTCAATTTCAATATGCAGATCCCCAAAACTATGTCTAGTAAAGAAATGGTTTCCTGGTGGCTTATAGTAAGTGTATTCTCCACAGTAAATCAGCTGGACATCTTGCTAATTATGAGCGTTTTTATCTACTTACCCTCTGACTTCATATGGAGAAGGCACATCATTGGCTGTGGCATCCATCTTGGCTATGACAATATTTGGGTCTTTGCTGAGCTGTTAAGATAAAAAGGTGAGACCTTTATTTGTTTTGCAATGCTGGAGATCAAACCCGGGTCTTGGTCATCACTGGGCTGCATCCCCAGCCCAGCAAAGGTTAGACTAGCCCAGGCTGGCCTCGAACTCACAACGATCCTCCTGCCTGAGCCTCCTAAGTGCTGGGATTACAGGCGTGCGCCACCACAGGTGGTTAAAGCAAGTGTTTTAAAATGAAGGAATACAGAGCACTTGCCTGGCAAACGCAAGGTCCTCAGTTTGATTTTTAGTACAAAAAAAAAAAAAAAGATGACGGATATAGCTCAGTGGCGTAAGTGCCTGCCTGGCAAGCACAGGTCGAGTTTGATTTCCAACGCCTCACCCCCCCCCAAAAAAAGGAAAGAAAAGACGAAGGAATATACAGATTCATAAGCCATCACCAATATTCAGAAACTGTTAAATATTTTTTAACCATAATCTAGATGGAGGAAAGTTCAAAGCGGGTATCTGAGGCATTGCACAGCCTAAAAGCACGGACACTAGAGGGCAGTCAAGAGAAGGTAACAGCTCAAATACCGTAAATCTTCTAGGTACTTCTAGTACTTAGGGACTAACTAGGGTAACTAAATCAATATAGGGTATTACAAGAACTTCCTGTGTGTGTTAGGGATTGAACCCAGGGCCTTCACACTGAGTCATACCCCCAGATCTAATTGTTTTTGAGACAAGGTCTTACTATGTACCTGAGAGTAGCCTCAAACGTGTGATTCTACCACCGCAGCCTTCTGAGTTCTGGGATACAGGCACTGGTTTTTTTTTTTTTTTTGGAGGCAGAGTCTTTCTAAAGTGCTCAGCCTGAGACTGAATTTGTGATCCTCCTGCCTCAGTCTCCCAGCTGCCCCAGCCTGTACTGCCCGGATTACATAGGCATGCACCACCCTAACCCAACTCAGATTTTACCTTGAGAACAGGGTTCACACTTACCTTCTCTCCCAGTTCTTTATATTTGGGCTCCAGATTCTTACAGTGACCACACCAAGGAGCATAAAATTCAATCAGCACATCTTTATTTTCATTATTCACTATTTCATCAAAATTCTCAGCTACTACTACCTGGAAAAACACAGACAATTTCTAGTTTTAAGGTGAGCTGAGGAATAAATTCATTGCCTGTATTTGCTTCTGGGTGCAAACCTTTTCACATTTGATGTTATCACTACAGGTAAGCCATGGAAACCCAACTCCCATTTACAGACCGTGTTAAAGATGTTAGTAGCACTCCCCTCGCCATGAACCAAATCATTTGTGTATCTCCCACTTGCCACAGGAAATACAACTGCCACCTCACTGTCCCTTAAAATAACTTCAGAGCAACTCAGTGCTGCTCAGGATATTGTCTTGCTCTACCCTGAAGGGTAATCTACTCCAATTTTACTGTCAGAAAATTCTACATCCTCCCCCCGCATCCCCCCAGAATCTCGCCATGTAGTTCAGGCTGGCCTTGAACTATGTAGCCCAGGATGGCCTTGAACTCATGGCAATCTGCCTGCCTCAGATTCCCAAGTGCTGGGATTACAGGCATGCACCACCACACCTGGCAATTCTATGGTTTTATACTTCTTTCCCCTACCAAACATTGTAATAAGCTCTGCCAATGTTTATGACTCAAGGAGGTGAGGATCAAAAACAAAAAAACTCCAAAAGGACAGTCAACACCAGCAAGGTCTTTGTTTAGATCCAACATTTTTAAAATAAAGAGACGAGGAGTGAACTGCTGATAGGCACAGGGAGGCCACGGGCAGCACACCTTTACAGGCCCATCATTGCTCTCAGGGATGGGCTCAGACTTCAAGTATCTCTTCAGGTTGCCATCAAAGTAATCCTGCAGGAACCTCTCCAGGGCCTTGCCATCACGCCTGCATGGAAAAGGCAGAGCTGGGTTTGTTATCTTGGTGTAACCCCACACCAAGTAAAAAGGGGATAAAAGGCAATTTCTCTGAACAATTTTTACGTATTTTACCTTCAGTTTCATGGCTGGGGTAAAAAAAAGACAGGTCTCTTTCTCTTAATATGCAGAACTACTGACTGAACACGAAACTCCCCCCCCACCTGTCACATGCTCTCTCTGTGTTAGAAAGTTTAAAGGGAAGAACCACTAGTCTTCTGGAGACTCATGCTTATAAGAGAACCAGGTCCTGCTGCTCCAGAGAACAGAGTATTCACAGTGTCTGGTTTCACTGATTGGCTTAGGCAGATTTTTCTCCTGTCTTAATCTTACAAAGTTCGACACTGAAGGTAAAAACTGTGTATGGGTCTTAATCTCTTTCCAATTTGCTGTGTTTACTTTAGGCCCATGCGGTGCTCTCAAAGAAAAGGCATTCTGTACACATGGGAGGAGGGTGGTTTAAAAGTATATCAATCTCAAAGAAGCTATCCAATCTTTTCTATTTTTTTGTGTCTGAGGGTTTCCCTATGTAGTCAAGGCTGTCCTGGAGCTCATGATTCCCCTGCCTCAGCCTTCTACGTGCTGGGATTACAGGTGAACATTACTTCTACCTACTATAGAACTTCTAAAAGAGTGAAAATGGCTAAAAATTCTAAGCTGCATCCATCTGTTCATTTTCAGAACTCATTAAGGATGAGTTCTTCCTGTAATTAAACAGGAAATGACAACCTGACTAGAAGACCTATCTCCACATCCCAAAGCAGTCTAAGTTCTCAGTAGTGTAAAAGCCCTTTATTTCTCTATAGACTCCAATCCTGAACCCATGCTAACTAGTAAAACTCACGAGAACTCCTCCTGCATGACAAATTTCTCTCCCTTAGCAGTTCTGATAGCAACAACAGGAATCTCTCCAGCAGTGCTCTCCAAGCCAAAATCAGACAGTTCGTGGCTGAAGGTTTTGCGGCTGGCCACTGCGAAGTTGAGTTTGTGTCCAGCATCCAGGAATTTCTTTGCCACCATCATCACTCTGTGGGAAATAAGATATTGTGCCAAGACTCTTATCAGGGTGGTAAAGCATTTTTTTAAATCAAGAAGTTAGAAAGTAAAGTTACGTTCTATGGTTCGCACAGCCCTCTCCAGTCACAGGCACAGAATACTGTGTACTTTGCTCTTACTGAACTGCACTGCCAAATTAGGGGTGAAATGGCCCACCTGCACTGAATCTTGCCATCTTGTATACCTATAAAATCTCTTGCAAGTTTAATGACTGATTTAAAGTAAAATTTACAAGGGTAAAAATGTACCAGAGTCTCAATGGACAAGTGCACAATGTTTTCAGTGACTTTACAATGAATTTTACTTTGACTGTAGCATTTGGAATCAGTGTGCCACAAAACAAACAGCCCCCAAAAAACACTTACGAAAGATACACGATCAATTCTGGAAACAGCTTATGTTATTTATCCTTATAGTTTCAAATGAGGTGTTGGGAGCTAAATGTCTCCACCCTTATCTGCCCTTACATCACGTATAGTAACAAGATAATTAAAAGAAACTGCTACTACATTGGGTAAACTTGTTTACAAAAAAGAAAACGTGCGTATTACCTGTTTCTCCAGTAGTTAGAACCTTTAGCATTCTTTTCATAGTCCACATCGTAGTAAGCTATAAGCAGGTCCTTGCCCTGTAACAAATCTTTATTGTCTTCTGTCATATGAGGACAGATACCAAAGCTGAAATAAAATAATCCATAATGATCTCTGGCAACTTATACCTCTATTATAGCATTTATAAAGGAAAGACATTTTCAATATTTAGGACAAGCACTGCACAATAAGATACCATTCTAAGTCCCACATTAATGCCTTTATATCCACTTAAAACTACTATTGTTATTATCTGCCAAATAGACTATTTAAATCAAAACATAGAGGTATAAAGTTGTAACAAGGTGTAACTCACATGTTTTCCTGGATAAACTTCTTTATTTTGCCACTCGTCATTTTCTGTTCTGTATATGCCACCGTTTTGTCCTCAAACTTGTTAGCAAGTTGTAAAGGACGAAATAAGGTGATACCCCTTTGAAACAAAGAAGTGGTAGTAAACAGCAGAGGAACAATCTCCCATCTTTCACTTAAAGCTCAGATTATCTACTTTTGCTGTCACTAACGGATAAGTCCTAAGACACACCCCCCAGAGGGTTCATTAAAGACTCTTTCCTTCCCTACCCATTCCACTGCAGTTCCCCTGGATCACAAAAGCCAACCCCACCCTCATCTTCCCTGGCAGAACCAGACGTTCAACTCTCACAAACAACCCACCCCACTTGGGCTGTTCTGGCCCATGGACACCTGCTCCCCCTCAAAAAAACATTCTGGTCCACAGACATCCTCCCTGGAAAAGAGCTTAAAAACTCCACGCTTTCCTCAGCTTGGGGTTGTCTGTCTGCTGGGGAGCCCGCCATGTTGCTCTCCTGCCCAGTACTCCTCCACATCAGAATGTCTGGTCTGTTTCTGTGTGGGTCTCAGCCTGATCATATACCATCTGGTGCTGAAACCCTCCTGACCAGGGACCCTTTCCCAGGTCCATGACCAGCTACCACTGAAGCGGACCTCAAGCCTTGAACCTGCCACACCGCTGACTTTCTCATGTACAGACACTTCTCATCAGGTGTGAATTTCCTCTTTGTGTCCCCCCTCCCCTCCCCGTCCTTGCCCCTCTTTGTTTCCCTCCTTACTGACTCTCCCTCTGCCTCTTTCTCTTGCTTGCTAATACTCCTCCCTTCCCCTTTACCCTGATTTCCTTGGCCCCTCCGAATCTGCCACCTACTTTGTTGCCTGCCTCTTTCTCTCCTCCTGCCACCTGATTGCTGATGAGCATGACAGACCCCTGGTCCGCCCTTGGCAACCCCGGGGTGACTCTCTCGACTGGGTTGACTCTGAATTCCTTCAGAGCACTCATGCCCTCTCTGATCCAGACCATGTCCATCTTTTTTCCTTCCTCCTCCTCCTCAACCTTCCTTTCTCTCTCTCCTTGAAGGCCTCCCTGTCGCACGTCTCGGATGGCTCCTTCTCCCAGCCTCATGCCCCTGGCCCTTACAGCCCCTCCCAAAATCGTGTTGACACGTCGAGCCACTCCTTTCCTTCTTGTGACCCTCGCCCCCCAACCAGAGACGTCTGCTCAGGGGGCCTGGTCTCTTGTCCCATTTGGGACTTCTCTGGTCTATGGTGGCCTTCAGTGCCCTCATTCCGTGTTCTCTCATCTCTCTTTTGGTCATCAAGGGCAACACTTCCTCCCTCCCCTACTCTCCCAATGCCTCTACGCTCCATTGCCTCAAGTCTGTTCGCCAGGGCCCCCTCAGCCTCTCTGATCTCAAAGTCTCTAAACACCTCACCTTCCTCTGCCAAACTGCCTGGCCACAATACAAACTAGATAATGGGTCTATTTGCCACCCGAGGGTACTCTCAAGTTCAGCGTCCTGCGGGACTTAGACAATTACTGTTGCTGCAATGATAAATGGTCCGAGGTGTCTTATACGCAAGCTTTCTTCACCCTCTGTAATAAGCCTCAACTCTGTCTTTCCTGTAGCCCCCAAGAGATTTTCCTGGCCAAATCCCCCGCTTCGCCACGCTACCTAACGACCCTGACCAAACTTCCTCCTTCCCTTGGGCGACCATTGGCGCCTCCCCTGGCCAGTCCCAATGGCCCTCTGCTGTATGGCCCCGCTGCAGGCCCGACCCCAAGCCCAACCCAGCCAACTCAGCCAGTGGCTCAACCTTCTTCCCTCTACCCTCCTTTGCCCATTCCTGAGCCCTCTCCTCTCCCATCCCCACCTGCCTCCCACACATGCTCCAAAACTGCCTCATCAGCTGCTCTGCCTGCCCTTCCCCTCCTGCCCTCATCTGGGCTTTTCCCTCTGAGACAAGTGGCAGGAGCAGAGGGACTCATCCAAGTCCATCAACCTTGGTCTCTCCCCGATCTTTCACAACTCGAAAAGCATCTCGGCCCAATCATTTATCACTAAGCACACAGGGAAATCTTCTGGGATCAGAGTTGGTAACATGACCCTCTCGCCAACACTAGGATGGAAAGCCACCTTCTTCTCAGGTGTAATAACCAGATACAGGGTTTATAAACCTGTGTCAGAAACTTGAGACCTTTATTCTAATCTTAGGCCACCCCACCGCCCAATTTCAATGAACCTGGGCCAGGCATCAATTTAGCCCCCTGGGCTTTTGCCTTCCATTAGCTCAGAAGGGAGGTAAAGTAAATGACTAATTTCTGAACCTTGATAAAGAATAGCAAACAGAATGCAGCTCAACACACACGATAATATACATAAAGCAGACCCTGCTTCTGTTGCAAAGTCCCTTGCCTTTGAAAACTCACCTCTCAGCCCTTTTTGTTTATTTGGTTTTGGAGCCAGGGTCTGACTATGTGTTGAGATTACAGGTGTGCACCACCACACTGGCCTCACCCCCTTCCTTAAGAGACAACACCTTGCCTCTTTCCACCGATGTTTTAAGTAGGCACATAACTATAGACAATATTTAGCTGAAGTTAGCAGAAATTTTCTTCTTTGGTACTACTTTGCCTCTCACATGATCCAAGCTTTCCTCAATCCACTGAGACACAGGAGAAACAGAAGTCTCTTAATTCCTAGCTTTCTGTCCTGCTAAAACTGTACCTAAGGTCTGGTTCAGAGCCACAGGCTTATATATAAGGCGCGACTATCTGCGCTGCCCACACCCTGCCTCCAGCTTCTTCAGTCATTCCTCTTCCCCATGCTGCACTCCCACATGCAAAGTTCTCGCTCTACTTTTGGCTTCATTTTAGCACTGTTAAGCCCCTTTTCATTCTTCCAACATTAATCAATATCTAACTTTATGTCAACTAAAACAGGCGTTTTCATACAACACAGAGCAACTATACAGCAAACAGGAATCTAATATAAACAGGCATAGGACGAGGCTTAGTGACCAAGCCTGCCAACCTGTAGCTAGACTTTCCGGGCTGAAGTTTTCTGAGTCTTACTGTGAGAATCTAGGAAAATTACTCCCTCTGTGTCCTGTTTTTTTAAAGCCCAGCCAAGTGCTCAATAAAACAACAGACAGAGAAACTCTCAGGTCACACTGGGGATGGTGGTGCACACCGGTAATCACAGCACTTGGGAGTGAGGATTACTATGAGTTCAAGGCCAGCCTGGGCTACACCGTAACACCTTGTCTTGAACAAACATCCCCAAAGAACCACGAAACCACAAAACCACCAGGTCACACCATAAACTGATTTATAAGTGCCTGCTTCTCAGGGTTATTAAAAGGACTGATTTGGTGCAGTGGTGCATGCCTGTAATCCCAACACTTAGGAGGCTGAGGCAGGAGGACTGCTGCAAGTTTGAGCTAGCTTGGGAGCTCAAAGCCAGCCTGAACATAGCAAGACTCTGCCTCAAAAAACAAAACAGAACAAAATTGGTTTTGACCTGTCTAGGAACTTAAGATTAAAAATACAGGACCAAAACCAGAGGACTGATTAACAGCAGTAAAAGGCACAGAGCAGACACCACATACTCTTGTTAAATATGGATATGTCAGCACAGGTCCTCAGGACAATTTACTTGACATGCCTGAGTGATGGCACCTCATCTTGTGGGTCAAAAACCACCTACCGTGTGAAGCATCTCTAGTCAAAAATTGTTGGGAGGGCCTACTTACAGCACTTGGCCACTACATATAAAGCCCTGGGGTTAACACCAGTGTGGGAAACACGTGTCCCTGCACACCCCCTTTCCCAAATGCCACTGTCCAGTTATCCTGTGGTTCTTCACCACCTGGATGAATCACCAACTTCTTAATCTCATTAAGATCACTTATCATCCCCCCCCCGTTTGTCTCCCAACTTGACAATGACTACCATTGCTCCAATTATCCCGTTTTCTAAGAATCTTAAATTTATTCTAGATTTTCCCTTTTCCCCACAAAATCCTCAATCCTGCTCGTTTTGTTTTCATACGCACCTCTTCCTCTCTGCCACTAGTGCTGTCTTAGATTCTCCTAAATGCCCCACCTTATTCCTCTTCAATCACTCATGTAGGTACCAGTACTTTTTCTAATGAAACAAAATTAACCATGTCAGTCCCCAGCTCAAACTCTTCCACTGGCTTTCAAATGGCTCTTATTTGGTCTCCGCTCACCTTGCCACCCTTTGCTGTGACCTCGTTCACAAACAATACCCTTGCAGAACTACAGGTCCCAACATGCCAAGACTGTCTTCCATCCCTGCTGCACGATCCAGAGTAATTTTTGCCCCAGCCACCACACGTCCTCTATGAAGCTTTTTCTTCTCTATCCCCACTAAAAAGCAATATTCCTCATATACCTTGTACGTATTTCTACTACAACACACATAAAACTCATATTCATGTTTACAGTGAAGTTCGGGTTTGGTAAAAGCGCCCCACACAAGACAATACTAGAGCCAAGTGTGGTGGTGCATGTCTGTAATCCCAGCACCTGAGAGGCTGAGGCAGGAGGGTTACAGCAGAGTTTGAGGCCAGGCTGGACAACATAGTGAGACCCTGTCTGAGAAAAGAAAAGGAACGAAAAGAAAACAACACAACACACTACAACGTAACACAGTAATAGTTTCTGGCACTAGCTTCATGCCTAGTGAATGGCCAAGCTTTTGTAAATCACGGGTACTAACTCCACCTGGTCACAAAGTGACAGGGATGGACAGGGACATCCCACCCAGCCACTTACTCTCCGTTGTCGTCGTACTCTTTCACCAGAGACTCCACGTTGGTGTGCGCAAACCGGTAGTTATCTCGCAAGTTGCTGGCTGCCTTTAGGAACTCAGAGTGAGCTTCAGTGAACAAATCCCTGAAAAAACCTATTTGGAAAATGTCCAGCACAAAGAAGCAGCTGTAAATGTTAACAGATAATCAAGAACTTTAAATTCTTTAGCTTTAAGCTATTATTTTCTTCTGGATAACAAAGAATAAGGACCTGGTCTATTCTGACACAATTAGGCACCCTCTAAGGAAACTTTTTTAAAAAGCAGAACGGAGTGAGGCCGGGCCCTGCTTGCTGTGGCTTCCCGCACATCATTCCTCTCCCTCCTCACACGCCCTGCTGTGAGACGCAGACGGCACGGACTTCACTAGAGCTGAGCAGATGCTGGTCTTACTATGCTCATGAACCTCCAAAATGGAGAGCTAAATAAACATTTCCTTACCAATTTCCCAGGCACAGATTTTTTTTTTTTTTTTTTGGTCTTTTTCTGAGACAGGATCTCGCTGGGCAGTTCAGGCTGGCCTTGAGCTCACTTCATAGCCCAGGCTGGTCTTGAACTCACAATGGTCCTCCTGCCTCAGTGCTGGGATTACAGGTATGTGCCACCACTCCCATGTTATACCAACAGAAACCTGTCTAATACAACCCCAGAAAGCAAAGATGGCTGCAAAAAAAATTTTTTTTTGAGACATGGTCTGTAGTTCAGGCCAGCCTTGAACTATGTAGCCCAGGTTGGCCTTAAACTGGCAGTGATCCTCCTACCTCAGCCTCTCCAGTGCTGGGATTACAGGCCTGTGCCACCATGCCTGGCTCAATCCCTGTACTGGAAAAGCAAGAAAGAGAGGGAGGAAGAAGGGGCCTGGATGGGTACGGTGGTATGCGTCTGTCATCTCTACTACTAAGAAGGCTAGAGCAGGACACTGAGAGTTCAGGGGTAGTTTGGAGGGGAAAAAGCTCTCAATATTCCTATTCTAGCCCTTTAACTGAAATTAAACCCTTATATTTCGAACAACAGAATCCACTGAAAATATCATTTTCCCCATATAACAGTAATACTCCCCCAGTTCTATCCACTGTCTTTTAAACTGCCCCAAGTTTCCTAAAATGCTTTTCACTTTGTGCTATATTCAGACGTGGAAGTTTTGAAAATCAGTTGATGATTTTATGACCTAAATATTTACTTACCTACCACAGAGGCATCTTTATCATTGATGAACTTCTTAAACTCTTCCTCAGTTCTGAGAGGAACCGAAGCTGGTCCTGCTTGCTTCTTCAGATGGCTGACAATTCCATCTAATCAAAGTTACAATATGACAATTTAGTTGGTGCCCATTTTCTTCTCTGTAAGGTTTCAGTTTGTTTTTTTTTCTCCTTTGATTTTTCTGAGACAAGGTCTTGCTGTGTAGTTCAGGTTGGCCTTGAATTTACTATGTAGTCCCCAGGCTGGCCTTGAACTCATAGCAATCCTCCTGCCCCAGCCTCCCCAGTGCTGTGTTTATTAAGTATGCACTACCATATCTGGGTAGTTCCACCTCTGTCAGCATAATCAATCAATCAATCAATCAATCAATCAATCAATCTTTTCGAGACATGGTCTATAGTTCGGGTCAGCCTTGAACTATATACCCCAGGTAATCTCTACTACTAAGAAGGCTAGTGCCAGATGTGGTAGTGCATACTTAATCAACTGAGTGTATACGTGTGTGTGTGTGTGTGTGTGTGTAAAAATATGTAAATATAAATATATAATATATATATATATATTGAACTCAACACCTTGCACTTACCAGGCAGGTGTTTACGTCACTGAGCTGTATCCCCAGCCCTTGATTTGTTTCTTGCCTGTCCTTTCAAACATGCACTGACAGGCAAATTACATATTTATTCTTTCTCTCTAATGGCAATATATACATGTATTCTTTGTTTTTCATGTTCAACATAGCTTACAGGTAAGTAAAGAGCTACCTCAACCTTTTATTGTAGCTATATATTGTTTCATTGCATGCATGTATCATGCTTTAGCCCACAACTAATGTGTATTTATAATCCACTGTTACAAACAACTCTGTGATAAAAGACCTTGTATTGGGCCGGGGATATAGCTCAGTGGCACAGGCACCTGCCTGGCAAGTGCAAGGTCCTGAGTTCAATCCCTGGTACTAAAAATATAAAATAAAAATACCTTGCATAAATTTATTTTGCACATGATAGTACAGCTGTAAGTTAAGTTCCTAGAAGTGGATTCACTGGGTCAAAAGGTACATACATGTACAGTATTAAAAAGATTTATGTATTATTTTTATTTCTCTACTATTAAGTAAATTTCAAATGAGTAGTGATTTTTTATTGTGCCTGTAAGTTCAGAAAACATACATTTAAAAAAAAAAAAACCCATACATTTTACAAGTAACTAAAGTCTTTATTTTTCAACAATGCAATCTGTAGCCTTACACTTTTTTTTCGTCTTTTTGAAAGTCTTGTTGTGTAGTGCAGGCTGGCTTTGAGCTCACTTTGTAGTCCAGGCTGGTCTCAAACTCGCAACGATTTTCCTGCCTCAGCCTCCCGAATGCTGGGATTACAGGCGTGCGCCACCACGCCCGGCTGTAGCCTTACGTTTTCAGAGCTCACAATGCAGCGCCTTGGATGCTCCTGTAACTCTCAGACTACAGATCAAATCACTGCCGACCGCTGGCACGGTGCACACCTGTACTCCCAGCACTTGGGAGGTGGAGCCAGGACTGCTGAGTTGGAGGCCAGCCTAAGCTGATCAACGAGACCCTGTCTCAGAAAGCGGGATCACTTCTGACCCACCCAAAGTACATTTCCCTACTGAGAGGTAATGGGCTATTTATGTAAAGGTCTAAAATAGGACATCACATATCAGATGTACGTATAACATTGTACAAACGTACTATGACATGTCAATTTTTAAATGTATTTATTTTTTAAAAAATACAAGCTAGGAGCACAGCTAAGTGGGAAAGCACTTTCCTAGCATGCTTGAGGCTCTGGGTTCAGTCCCTAGCACCGGCACTGTAAGATTTCTGACTACTGTCTCCCTCTCCCTCCCGCCTAGGTGGTAGGTCATTAATTATTCTGCTTACTCTTCTGGCCCATTAAAACTACTCAAACACTCAAAAGATTCACAGGCCAGAGGCAGTGCTATTCCTCTGATATTCTTCTTGCTGTACTGAGGAACAAACTGAGAGCCTTGCACATTGGAAGACTGAGTGTGTTCTGCTTTTTTCTCTCAATTTATGCATTTTTTTGGGGAAAGTAAGTTTCCTTCAGCTCCTTCTAGAGGTTTTGTATCAACTGATTAGCTGAAATCAGACATGAACTCTACAGTCTTCCACATCACAATGTTAAGTTATAAAGAACTCCCAGGGTCTAAAATTCTCTAGGCATACAGGAGTGCTGAGTAACCAGTTTAAACACGAAAGCAAAAAGCATAGCTCCTAGAAGTGCACATGAACAAAATCCCTTCTGACTAAGGACTATAAACATTTTATCCACTGGTCAGAGGTTGAGAATTTCTCTAGTTTAAGATATTTCAGCTACTCAGAAGCTGAGACAGGAAGGTCACACATACAAGTTTGATGCCGTCGTTAATTAATGATTTAGTGAGACTCTGAAAGAATTACTGAGTATCTAATTAATGTGTGAAAACTCCAGGCACTGGGGTAGAGTTGTAAACAAATCAAAGGAGGTTTCTGTTCTCATGGAGCTTACTATATAGAACATTTCCAAGTAAATTAACAATTTTAAAAAATCAGGGCCAGGGAGATAGCTCAGTGGCACAGTGCCTGCCTGGCAAGCACAAGGTCTTGAGTTCAATTCCCAATACAAAAAAAAAAAAAAAAAAAAAAAAAGAAATCATTAAGTGTTAAGCAGAAAATTAAAAGAATGAGGTAAGAAAAATGACTAGATCCAGTGACCTGGGAAAATGTCTCTGAAGGAAATTGAAGCCACAGTCTAAATAACACAAAGAAGCAAGCCTTGCAAACATGAGGAAAGATCACTTCTGGCCAGGGGAAGGGACAAGGGAACAGTCTGAGATGGTGTCAAAGTGAGCGAGGAGCTCTATTTGGAGTGCTTTACACAGGAGTAAAATGCTGTATCTCCTAAAATCCCCAAACTTAACCTCTCTCCTCTTAGCCTACCACTATGAAAGGGTAAAATGTGCCTGATTTTGAGGGATAAAACTGTCTTTAATCACATAAGGTTTTTTGTTATCACCTACAACTCCCGTAAGACCCAGCACCCACTCCGCTCTCTAACTTTACTTCTCACCCTTGCTCGTCGTATCCCGGCGTACGGCCTCCGACCCTGTAGCTCACTGCCCCCGCTCACACGTAACAGCCTTCTGCACCCATCTCCTCTACAAGGCTCTAGCCAAGACCTCCTCATAGCTGGGTCCTTCTTAGTAGTTTTCAGCTCAAAGGGTTCTTTCCTGACCACCTGATCAAGTGGTTTTTCCCCACAAATCAGTACATCACCCAGTTTATTTTTCTTTCAATACTCTCTTTACTGACTCATTTTATCTTTTTTTTGGTTTGGTATTTTTGAGACAGGGTCTCACTATGCAGTCAGGCTGGCCTTGAACTCACTTCATAGCCCAGGCTGGCCTCAAACTCCAGTGACTCTCCTGTCTCTGCTGAGATTACAGGTGCGTACCACCACACCCAGCCTTATCTATACATTTTTTTTGACTTATATTGTGACAAAAATATATATTATAAAGCCAGGCCTGGTGGAGTATGCCTGTAATCCCTGCACTCTTGAGGCTGAGGTAAGAGAATCACAAGTTCAAGGCCAACCTGGGCAATTTAGTGCTTTACTAAGACCTTGTCTCAAAATAAAAAACTCTACTAAAGGCCAAATTCAAGCTACTAGAAAAAAAAATACATGTATCAGAAAATTCACCATCTTGATCATTTTCAGGTAAATTTATAATGTTGCACAACCAATTTCAGAACTGTTTTCACCTTGCAAAACTGAAATTTTATAAGGCTGGGTGTGGTGGCAAACACCTGTAATCCTAGCAGTTGGAAGGCTGAGGCAGGACTGCTCCAACTTCAAGGCCAAACTGGAGCATATACTAAGTTCAAGGCCAACCTGAACTACATAGCAAGACCGTCTCAAGAAACCCAAAACCAAACCAAAACAAAAATACCCACAAACAGAAACTGAAATTCTTCTATCAAACTCCCCCTCCCCTCCTCCAGTCCCTGACAACTCCCCCTTCTGCTTTCTATCCCTTTGAGGATCACTATTGTTGGTACTTCATGTAAGTGGAATAATGTATTTGCTTTTTGTGACTGACCTTTTTTTCCATTTAGCTCAATGTCTTCAATGTTCACCTACTTCATAGTGTGTCAGAATTCTTTCCTCTTTAAACCTGAGTAACAGGAGCTGGGGATATAGCTCAGTGGAATAAGCGCCTGCCTAGCAAGCGCAGGGTCCTGAGTTCAATCCCCAGTACCGCCAAAAAAAAAACAAAAAAAACAAAAAACCTGAGTAACATTCCACCATACATACCTATCAGTTTACTCATCCACCATGAATAATGGTGCTACGAACGTGAACAATGAGCTCTTTAAGACCTTGCTTTCAATTCTTTGGGGTATGTACCCCGAAGTGGGCTTGCTGGGTTGCATGGTAATTATGCAGACAAAGTTTAATGACTGATGCCCATTCCTGCCATGAGATTGTTGAATGAACTGGTCGCTCAATGAGGAACCATATATATTATGCACATTACAATATTCAGAAAAAAAGAAATGGCCAAAAGAAACTCCAACCTGATAACTGCTTTTATTTGCATAACTTGTACATGCAGTACTGTAATGCGTAACAGAACATAAAACTGCCCGAAACAAGGAGGAAAGGCCGGGCATGGTGGCGCATCCTGCAATCCCAACACTTGGGACTTGCTGAGGTAGGATGACTGCCAGCCTGGACTACACAATGAGATCCTGTCTCAAAAACAAAACCCCCCTATAGCACTGTATGGTATAAAAAAAGACTTTGAGGCTTTATATAAACAAGATAGACAGGACTGCACAAAACGGAAAAAGATGGGTGGCCCCACAGGCAGACCTAAATCGCAGCAGTTGTTAAATGGGCCGTTATGTGAGGGGCACCTGTTACCTTTAATTTAGGGTCCGCCGCAGTTCTAGGAGCAGCTGCATCACTTGGCATTCCCACCAACCGCCACACAGTTTCCCATTTCAATGCACCCTCGCCAACAGTTTTTTTTTTTTTTTATTTTGTTGTGATGTGGACTGAACTCAGAGCCTCAAGCCTGCTAAACTGATGCTCTAACCCTAAGCTATACCCTGAATCTTTTTAATTTTATTTTTTCCCCTGAATCTTTAAAAAAAAAATAGAGCCAGGGATATATTGCAGCAGCACAAGCATCTGCCTGGCTAGTACAAGATCCTGAGTTCGATTTCTGGTACAAAAAACAAAACAAAACCCCCCACCAAAAAAAAAAAACAAAAAAAAAACCCACCAGGGGGATCTGTACAAAAGCACAGGAAGACACCTATCCCCTGCGGTCCAGAGTTACTCCAGACCTGCTGTCCTCCCACAGCCTTTACTGTACAGCTTTCACGGGAGTCTGCGCGCCTTGGGGAGCCTGAGCGGCACCCAAGTTGGAACTGCAACCGGAGGCTGGGCTTTTGGCTGGCACAGCCTATAGCCCCTGGCAAAGTGGGCATGAATACCACTTCCCTAGCCTGTGTGAGCAATGCAGACAAGTCAACTGAGCTTGAGGTTGACGCCTTTGGGTTCAACTCTCTGAACTTTATAAATAAGACCCTGAGGGCCTCAGCATGTGCATGCATGGCCTTGGTACTGTCTGCCAGCATCTTCTTCAGGCCTTTCAGGGGCTTCTGGGCAAAACATATTCCTCGGGAACCTGGCATTTACCCTTTTAAGAGGGTCTTACCTTTGAAACGGGTTTCTTGACAGCACCTCTGTGCCATTCTTGGGGCCAGCTGTACACGATGTGGCCCCTGCAGCTGGCCCCGTCTGCACTGCTACCTGTGGCCCACCCACCACACATCTGTAACTTGCTTGCTGCCCTTCTCCCTCTCAGAATGTAAGCACCATAAAGGGCTCTGCAACCCAACAGTAAGCACACAGTATATCCACAGTACCCAGCGTGGTGCACTCAATACCTATCAGTGAAAAAGTGCCTAACTGATCTTCTAAGAGCAAGAATTTTCTGTATCACATAATCTACACATTTAGAGGCTTGTTTGTTTTGCACCAAACTGATCTCTTAGATAAAAAAAAACCGTTTTCACATTTCCACAACTAAGAGCAAGACAATTAATTTCAGTAGAGTGTAACCAGGATCTTTACCAGCAGTCCTAGGTCCATCATAAGCCCCTGATTCTTCACCATCTCTAAATATCTTCAAGGTTGGGTAGCCAGTGACTCCATACTTATTACAGGTGTTTGTGTTGGCCGTGCAATCAACCTGCAGATTAAAACACATACATTTGTTTGCTATCCACATATCCCCTGTAAGGTCTTCCCAGAATCCCAAAATGTTAGCACTGGGAAAGGGATAGATAACCAAAGATTATATATATATAATTAACTGCTGGGCTACACCCCAGCCCTAACTTCAGTAACTATTACTGAAGACACATGGATGGGTACAGGTACTCAGCTGGGGTACACCGTCATTTGGTTTGTAAATTATCGAGTTATTAAGGAAAGGTAGCAATACTTTGACCTATTTCCTGAGCTTTTTTGAATCTGGGCCAAATCATAGCATGACAAATCTAAGGGACCTATAAAGGTGGAGAAAACCATTTCCATCTATTCAGCAGTTACTCTGAATCAGGCAGTACTACAGGTGTCTGCACATACTATCCCTTTTAATCTTTGCAAGGCTCTACAGTATAACCCTTATGCAATAAGATGGATAACTGAAGTCACGGAAAATTAATGTGTCTACAGGTACATGAGGTAGGAATTAAACTGTAATTGAACTTTTCTCCCTATAGTAAGGTACCTGATACCAGGATTAAAAGTAGTTTCCAAAAACAGCACTCTATATGTATGAACTATCTATTTACCAGTCCTGTGGATCAAACCCAGGAAGTGCTGAGCTACATCATCAGCCCTTCTTATTTAGAGACAGGATCTTGCTAAATTCCCCAGGCTCATCTGGGCATGGTGGCGCACACCTGTAATCCCAGCACTTGGCAGGGTGAGGCAGGAGGATCGCTGCAAATATGAGACCAGCCTGAGTTACAAAGTAAGCTGAAGGCCAGCCTGAACTTCACAGCGAGACCCTGTCTCAAAAACACAATCAATGAATTAATTAACTTCTATCCCAGCCTTGCCTTGACCTTGTGATCTTCCTGCCTCAGTCTCCTACACAGCTAGGATTACAGGTCATGTGTCACCCTCCTATCTGAGGATGGCAGAAATGTGAGCTTTTAGACCAGAACAACTATGAATTTACTTTGGGATAATGGCGAAATTCTTGAAGCAATACGTTAATGGTAACAACAAACACCACGTTTGCAACTGATCAGCTGGTTACTCATCAGTATCTTCACGTCACTCTCCTACTCTGTTCACCATGAATATATGGCAGCTGCATGAACTCATTTACTTAATCATAACTTTCCTATAGCCATTGTAGCCATACTTTTACTGTCTGTATTTGTCCCTTAATTCTTACCTTTTTGTTCGTTTGCTATTTGAGACAGAGTTTCACTCTGTAGTCCAGGCTGGCTTTGAAATCACTATGTAGCCCAGGCTGTCCTTGAACTTGAGGCAATCTTCCTGCCTCAGCCTCCTGAATGCTTGGGTTATGGATGTGTGCCACCACATCTGGATTCTTAATCCTTTTAATCTTTTTAAACTATAACTGCATTTAACAGTCAGGTGTGTATTTGCCTAGAAACATTCTGCTCAGCATCATAAGAATAGTAAGAATGAATTTTAACTATAATGTCCTATTTAAAATACTTAATATTCTTTAATGAAAACTCCACTTGTACTCACCTTTGCTAATGGGACTATTCCTTTCAATCTGGTAGCTGCAGCTTCATACTCAGGGGCAAGCCTCTTGCAGTGTCCACACCTATATAAATGTTTAAAAAGCCAAATTCTCTGTTTAATCATATAAATTTGTTAGTTGCCTTTCCAGAAGAATCTCAATAAAACTACTTCTGAACTAGTAGGTGCTTACAAAATCAAAAATATCATCTAAACACATTACTGCTAATGCAGACTAGAGGTCTCAGAAGATAAAGGTCCTCCCTCAAGCCCAGGTCAACCTTATAAGCACTGGCTCAGTGTAGAGCAGCATCTATTTTCTTAATTAAAAGTATAATTAATAGAGTTCTGGGAGTTGTAGTCAGAATATACCCCTACACAAAAGAAAGTGTTCAAGGCCTTTCGATCACTCAATTAGGCCTAAAATAGTAAGCAAAACAGCAATAACCCTCTTTCTGGTAGTACTTAAAGGTTTCCTTAAGACACCGATACTGTAGTTCTTAAAATACTGCGACTGAGGGGCTGGGAGTGCTATTCGGTGGCCGAGTATACGCTGCGAGTCAATCAGCATTGTCACCACCACCACCACCACAAAAAGATTAGAACCTTGTAAGGTTCCAAGGTATGATATTCACTCTTTTTTTTTGTTTTTTTTTTTTGATATTCACTCTTTAAGAATCAACATTAATGTAATCCCAGCACTTGGGAG
Organism: Dinomys branickii; assembly: GCA_004027595.1. Lineage (NCBI taxonomy): Eukaryota > Metazoa > Chordata > Mammalia > Rodentia > Dinomyidae > Dinomys > Dinomys branickii. Next base: position 97,815 of record PVLD010004470.1, read on the forward strand.
GCTGAGGTAGGAGGATTGTCATGAGTTTGGGGTCAGACCAGGCTACATAGTGAATTCAAGGCCAACGTGAACTGCATAGCAAGACCTTGTCTCAAAACAAACAAAAAAGGCATCAACATCAAATGCTTTTCTTTATTCTTTCAACATGATCTTCTAGGAGCAGAAACCCAGGTTGGAGGAGTAGAAAGTCTTAAGAAAGTACTAATCTAGTAATAATGGGTACACCAGCAGCTTCTAGAGCCTTTTCAGCTGAATTTCAACACAGCCATTAGAGTGACATTTAAGATAGTAAGCCTGGCCATGAGAACTGATTAAAAACATGTAGAGTCTATTTTTCCCAGAGGGCCACCACAGCACCTGCTCCTCTGCCCTCAAAGTCCTAACAATCCCCCAGGTGCACGGTGTATGCAACAGAGGGTGTAATGAATGCATCCTTAGTAAGAGAAGCCAGTAAGCTGCAGAGGGAGTGCTTGGAGAAAACTGAGTTCTGTGACCTCACTGACTGCAAAAACAGAAAGAACAAAGCCGAGGAAAGTCACGCTGAAACATTTCACAGCTAACAGTCTCAACTTACTTTATTAGCGAGAACGGAGAGTAACTTGGAAATATTTCCAAAGGGATATAAGGCATACTAGGTCTCAGGAAGCCCTCTCCCTTTTTGTGTTTTTTGAGACAGGGTCTCGCTATCTAGTCCAAGGAACTTGTGATCCTCCTGCCTCAGCCGCCCTAAGTGCTGGGATTACAGGTGTGTGCTACCACGTCCAGCTCAGGAGTATGCTTCAAAAGTCATTATAGAATTTAAATGAAGAAACAGTGGTAGGAAAAAAATAACACTAAAAAGAAACAAGGAAAAAAAAAAAACACTACATGGTACTGGGTCACGGAAATGTCTATAAAAAAGACCTGCTCTTGGCTTTTCAGGGTTTCAGCTCCAAGGAGAGCGAGGGTAGGGCCCTTCAGATGAGGGGACCAGCTAAGGTAAGAGCACCCATGGAAACGATGCTTCACGCTGAGCGTTTCTTCCTTTGTGACTCAGCAGTGCACAGAAATGACAGGGGAGGAAAAGCAGAGACAAGAGCACAGCCACCCGGAAGATGACATGCTCAATGGCAGATGAGGGAGACTTGGACTAGAGAGGCGGACAAAGAGCTGAGGGTCCTGCCGTCGCCTGTCAAGAATGAAGCAACACATAGCAGCTTCACTTCAGCTATGTTCAAACGTAAGAGGAAAAAAAAGCCACATCCAGGTGTGACGGTGCATGCCTGTGGGGTTGATGGAGGAGGAGCTCCAGTTCAAGCTCAGTCTGGGCAACGTAGCAAGACCCTGTTTCCAAAACCAAAACCTAAAACAAACAAGCCTGTATGAAATAGTTATTAGGTCAAATCAGTGGCTATCAATCCTAATTATGCATCACATATATTCATGGAGCCCTGAAACGAAAGTATGTATGGCTGGCAACAAGAATCCAAGAGAGGGCTAGGGATATAGCTCAGTGGAATAAGCGCCTGCCTGGCAAGTGCAAGGTCCTGAGTTCGATCCCCTGTACCACACACACACACACACAGAAAAAAACCCGAGAGAAAAATTGTTGCACGTGAGCTGCAAGGCTAGGACTGAAAGCAAATGCCCCAAGTATTTCCTTATGCATGTTGCCCTAGGAACAATGCAAGTCCCAGTAAGGCTGGAAGAGACGGCAGCACCCTAATCTACCAGGAATACAAATCAGGTGGAGTTTAGGAAATCTGGGTTAGTTACAGAGATTCATCAACATTAGCCACTACCTCCTTCTTCCATTCCTGGGTATTATTAAAGCACAAAGCTTGGCCTGGTGAAGTGTGCCTGTAATTCCAACCATTTGGGAGGAGGATCACAAGACCAACCTGGTAACTCAGCAAAACCCAGACTCAAAATAATAGTTAACAGAATTCACCTATCCTCAGGGATGGCACTTAGCAGTTGATAATGAATTCCAACCTGTATTTACCTAATAATCCTTGCTTTATGCCTGCCATGTTGCTAGGCACTATTATTTTATCCTCTAATTGAAAACCTGTAAGTGTCCTTTCCCTAAAAGAACACAAATTCGGTAGAAAGATAAGCAGTTAGTTTTCCAGGGAAGGAAAAGGTGAGGGGCGGAGCGCTGGGGCTGGGGAAGAGGACCCGAGTGAAGCAATGAGGACGCATGCGAAAATATTCCTGCACAGCTGTTCTCTGTGTGCTACAAAAACACAGTATCCAATATTCACTGCAGCTTGTTTTGGAGGGTAGCACGGTGAGCTGCGGACATGGCTCAGTTGTAGGGCGCTGGCCTAGTGTGTCGTCCACGGCCCTGGGTTCAACCCCTGGGAGTGGGGGTGGGGGTTAAAAGGTGGCAGAGAAATCTACAACCTAAACAGATGCTGAGGGCTTTCACAGTGCAACAGGGCAGAAGAGTGTGGGGGAAGCCCCCCCCCCCCAGCGGGCAGGTGACACCCAGGAAGGGGGGGGGCTGAAAAAATAACCAAGACGTAGTACACATATGTACCAATTCCCCAAGGCAAATGTAATTATTAAGTATCAAAAACATGTCCCAATTTACAAAATCCTTCATTGGTAAAATAAAGTGGGGGGAAAAAACCCCACCTAAAAGGAGAAAAAAAAAAAAACTTGTTCAAAATAGGCCCATTTTAGCTTGGTAGTGGTACCAGCCTATAACCCCAGCCCTCCGGGAGGCCGGGGCAAGTTCAAGCCAGTAACTTAGTGAGCCCATGTCTCAAAATTTTACAAATGTGCCAGAATATAGTTTAGTGTGGCCGGGCGTGGTGGCGCACACCTGTAATCCCAGCACTCGGGAGGCTGCAGCAGGAGGATCGTTGTGAGTTCGAGACGAGCCTTGGCTACAAAGTGAGCTCAAGGCCAGCCTGAACTGCATAACGAGCCCCCTCTCAAAAAGACCACAAAAAAAAAGAAAAAGAAAAAGAAAAAAAGAAATCTATAGTGTGGTGTGAAGCCCCGGAGTTCAGTCCCTAACAACAAAAGGTCCATTTCACTTTCACTTTTAATAGAATTCTTCAAATGTTTCTAACAGGTTAGCAGATGGCACTGCTGACCTGTGCAAAGGAAAACTAGGCTCCGAAAACATTTCCAGTTAAAATGTTAATAAGTAATAGATGAATGTGAAGAATTAAGAACATTACAGCAGGTAACTTCTTGGACTCCAAATTGCTTATCCAAAAAAACTGATCTTTCTTGCCGGCATTAGGCTGCCGGAAGACTTCCTCTTCTAAACCAATTAGAACCAGACACCACAGCAGAAATCCACCCAATTGTGACACTTGCATGATGGGATATGTAGTTCTAGGGAAGCATGTGCAACAACTTAGAAAGTAAAGAGCCTTTAACTGAAACTAAAAAACTTTGTTTTAAACTTACCATCTAATGGCCCTAAATTCTCTGGCAATTCCTACTTTAAACTTGTTATGATCCCTACAGTACCACAGTGACCCAGCACGATTTTTAAGTCCGCTGAGCTGAATCAAAAGCAAAAATTGCACACTCTCTCACCAATACTTTTGAATAGTTTTAAACTAAGGGTCATGGTACCAGCAGCGGGATAATATAGCACTGTAATTAACACGGGTCTGCTCAATTATCCCTAGCGTTAAAATAATTACTGGCTTTAATAACGATTTGGAAGTTAATGCCACCACTACTCAGGTTGGCAGGGCTAGAAATAGTATTTTCTCCCTTCACTCCAAAACAGACTGGAGTTAGTTCCACCCTAAAGAATTCACAGTGTAGGGCTGGAGGTACAGCTCAGTGGGCTAAGTGCTTGCCGCTAAGCACTACGGCCCTGAGTTCGATCCCCGGTCCCGAAAAAAAAAAAAAGAATTCACAGTGCAGTTTGGTTAAATCACTGGGGGGGTGGGGGGTGCTTCCTCCAACACTGGTTACTTTCTTGTGAGTGTCATTTTTTTTCAAGAATCCGAATTAAAAATGACAATTTGGACAGATTCTGATGGAGCTACTTTTGCTCACTTATTCTAATACAAACCCTGCAGTCGCTGAGAAATAAGCAGTCAGCTTAATGCAGAAGCTACACCACGTGAAAGAGAAAATCGCCTGCCTCGAGAAAAGCACTGACAGCCCTTCTGCAGCCTCTGCGCGACCTTGCCAGGAAATCCGGGGTTGCGGGCCCGGGACCCGCGCACTCGGGTGTGGAAGATGCTCGCTGCGATCTGGAGGGCTTTTCACGGACCTGCCTGGACCCGGCCGCGCCGCGCGGGGGAGAACAGCCGAGCTCTGCAAACAGCAAGCGCGGCCGGCGCGCGGCGAGGCTGCGGGCCTGCGGGCTCCAAACCGGACCTCGCTTCGGCGGGCGCGGCGCCCCGGCTCCGGTGGCCGTGCACGGGGACGGTGGAGGGGTTCGCTGCGCGGGCCGACCGCTCCCGCGTTTCTCTCACCCGCCCGGCAAAGGTATCTCACCAAGGTGCGAAGAACTCGACCAGCATGAGGCCCGCGGAGCCTGTGTCGGAGACGCGACTCTCGAAGTTGTCGTCCGTGAGCTCTATCACGTCGGAGGCAGCGGCGACGCGGGCCGCGGCGAGAAGCAGAGCCACGCCGGAGAACAGCGCGAAACAGTGGGAGCGCATCGCGGCGGTGCGCCGAGGGTAGGGGCTCGAGGGCGCTACAGAGGTCGGGCAAGCGACCACGCACCCGTGGCCTGCGCTCTCAGGTCTAGCCCAGGCGGACCGAAAGCCGGACGTCCCGACCCCCGCAAGGCGGAACCGCCCGGGGGGCGGGACCAATGCGCAACCTCTAATTGGCTGTGCCTCCTCTGCGCCGGGCGGATGAGACCAGCACGTAACCGTTGATTGGCTGTATCTCGTCAGTGCCGGGCGGGCGGGACCAACGGGTAACCGCCGAGTGGCCGGGGCTCTGCGAGGCGGGGAGGGGTATTGCGCCGGTTCTGCGTGGAGGGAGGCGGGGGCGGTGAGGCGTTGGAGAGGGCAGAAGCGAGCGCTAGCAGGTGGGGCGAGCGCAGGCTAGCAGCCGAGAAGGACTGGCTTGGGGAGCGTCGCAGTGCGCGCGCTTGGGGCCAATTTTCGGGGTCAGGCTGTGGCGTTTCCTTCCAGTTCTTCCGAGTTGCTTCTCTCTCCAGGACCCGCCCCCCATGCTCCATGCACAGGCAGCCGTGTGTTCGACGGGGTTCAGCCTTCTTTGTCCAGCTTCGTGGCTCCTGCCCTGGTGGCGGCTTTTTTTTTAACCGAATTTTTAAAAAGGACCTAAATTAGTAATGCTGTCAGAAAGTGAAGGTCGACTAGTCACGGTCTGCCTTACCGCTAAAAGACGATGCTGGGGATTGAACTCAGGGCTCTCGCCGTTAGTTACTCGCCCAGCCCTTTAAATTTTATTTCTGTTGTTTGACACAGGATCTCATTATTTGAATTGATGGGGGGAGTTTCAGTTTGGGATCTTCATGCCTCAGCCTCCTAGAGTGCTGTGGTTGTTGTGGCCGCCATGCCTGGCTTATAAAGAAAACGCTTTGAATCCGGTAAATGGAGTCCTTGTCACTACCCTTAACTGGGGAAAGGTCTCCAACGAAGGTACTTTCAAGGTAGAACTGTGAGGAACGGTGTGAGTCAGACCAGCCAAGACTACTAGGCTTGTGTAAAGGCCACATGGCTTGGAATTTGTTGTACTTTGGTGCAGAAAAAGGGTGGAAAGGCCATCTGTCTGGAGCAAAGAGAAGCGTGTTTTGTTAATAGGACTTGCAAAAAGGCACGGAGCATCAGGCGGGAAGAGCTTAGTAAACAGTGGCTGAAGTTCTGTGGGTATGCCATACCTCTCGGGCAAAGTCATGGTGTCTCGATGCCCCGACGTTTGGAAGATTCCATGATCCACTGTAACAGCAGAAAATGCGCCCCGCTTACTTAAGTGTCTTATTTACTGTTCCAGTTCCGGTTGCTCCACTCTCTAAGAAACAGCTGGTCACTCTGATGCACATTGTATAGGCCAATCCCCAGTAGACAGGCCATTCTGCCCCTGTACTTCCTGCCTGCTTATCCCACATAAGCCCAGACCACCAGAGATGAGGATCTAATATTCTGGGAATGATCCCATCAGTACCCATCGACGTAAATAAATCTGCCTCCAAATCCTGGGTGTCGTCTTGGTGTCTCTGCTTGCTGCTGCACGGTCTTCCCTCTTTTATGACATCTGTGTTTGCTTAGTTCACCAGTTCTGAGCTGAGAGCAATGCCGATGATGGCAGACAGGTTAGATATTGGGAGAGTCATGTCCAAACTGAGCCTTACAAAAGCATGCTGCTTTTGTGTGTGTGTGTGTGTGTGTGTCTTTTTGAGACAGGGTCTTGCTGTGTAGTTCAGACTGACCTTGAGCTCACTTTGTAGCCTAGGCTGGTCTCGAACTCCCAACGATCCTCCTGCTTCAGCCTCCCAAGTGCTGGGATTACAGGTGTGCGCCACCAGGCCTGGGTCACATTGTTGTGGATGTAATTGTACATGTGGTTGCAGTAAGTGAGAACCGACATTGAATGAAAGAGGAAATGGGGGAATTATTGTTTCTCCTGATGGTTTTACATTTTTTAATATAATCCAGTCATTTGTATTGTGATAATTGTGGGATGGTTATATTAAACCCTCTGGAATAGAATTCATGCAACCGCTAAGGTCTAGAAGCGTTTGGAGGGCTCTCGGCATTCCTGTAAGGAGATACAGGGGAATCTACACACTTAGAGCATGGAGTAAATTAGAACAAGGTAACAAGTCCACAGTCTGTGTCTAATAGTTCAGTCTTCCCCCCGACCGTGCCAGGGAATGAACGTAGGGCCTTGCACTTGCTAGGCAGGTGCTCTTACCACTCAGCTACCTCTCCAGCCCTGAACTTTTTAAAGATACTGGAACCTATCCACGAATGACCTGACTTTTACATTTTATTTAGTATATTTGGAAAGATCATTTGTGAATTTTAATTTTTTGTTTTGAGAGAGGGTCTTGCCATGCAGTTCAGGCTGGCCATGGACTCTATCCAGCCCAGATTGGGCTGAAACTTGTGATGATCTTCCTGCCTTAGCCTCCTCAGTGCTGGGATCACAAGTGTGCCCTACCATAGCCGGCCTAAGTATGAATTTGAAAAGCTCACAAAATATGTAAAGTTAGGGACAACTGAGATGGCAAGTGAACCAGGAAAGTGAATGACTCTAAAAGTAATCGTAAATTGTGTGATTATATTATGAAATACCTTAAAAGAGGTAGGCAATGGTAGAACTAGTGAAGCTGGACATGATGGTATCCTAGCACTCTAGAGGCTGAGGCAGGAGGATCACAATGAGTTCGAGGCCAGCCTGGGCTACATTGTGAGTTCAAGACCAGCCTGAACTACACAGCAAAACTGTGTCTTAAGGAAAAAAAAAACCTAGAGAACTAATAAGCTCCTTTGGTTGTCATCTCTAATGAGCTTCTCAGAAATGAAAGTTGAAACGCTCACTTGTTTCATCCTCACTGTTTTGGGGAAATCTCCCGCTTAGAAATGGTACTTCAATGCATTCAGGTCAAAGTTATTTAAATGTATGACAATTACTGATGTCACCGACCAGTACTATATATACCATATACTTTGAAGTACTTTTCTTTCTTTCCCATGGTCTAAATTTTGAACTAAGTTACTCACAGTTTCCTATTTCTTCATTTTTATTTTATTTTTGGAGTTTTTGTTTGTTTCGGGGGACAGGGTCTCTATATGTAGTCCACACTGGTCTCGAACTCAGGGCAGTCCTCCTGCCTCAGCCTCCTGAGAGCTAAGGCATGCACTGCTAGGCCTGGAAATTCCCTCTTTCTAGTGTGATTGCTGATCAATTTTTATGGCATAAAGGCAAGAGGGGTTTGCAAAGGGCAGTCAGGGGAGATTAACAGACTTCTTTGAACAAACTGTTTCAAATAATAGAAATAAACATTAAGGCTTTGTTCAGGCTTATGGGTTTTTTTTTTTTTTTTTTACCTATGTCACAGTGACTCTTAATAGGTAGGGGAAAAATTTAGCTGTTCTCTAGTTCAAACCTCCTGACTTTTTGTCCTGTGATTTTGTTTCCTGGTAACACACATATAATACTGGAAAACTTCTCAGCTGTGTTAATCATTTAACTATTTTTATGTGATATAAAGAAGCAAAGTAAAGTAGAAATACTTTGGACAAGCATATTATTAAATATTGTGTTTTTATTTTTTAATATTGTATTTTTAATGTTTACTGTTATATAATGTTAATAATTGTATATGTAAGTAAATTTTTAGCAATTACTTTAGCAAGTAATTCACACTACTCATAAAGTATATGAAGTTGGCCATGGTGGTGTACCTCTGTAATCCCAGCATTCAGGAGGCTGAGGCAGAGGAATGCAAATTCCAGGCCAGCCAGGCAACCTGGTAAGACCCTGTAATAAAATGAAAAGCATTGTGTGACGCTCTTAACAATACAAAACAGACTAAAACCAAGAGAAAATGGGGTGTGATGGCACACATCTATAATCACAGCATTCTGAGAGGCTGAGGCAAGAGGATCACAAGTTTGAGTATAACCTGAGCAACTTAGATAGTTAGTGAGACTGTCTCAAAATGAAAATAAAAAAGACAGCTGAGCATGTAGCTGGTTTTAATTTCTAGTACTGACAAAAGGAAAAAAAAATCTACTTCCACAACTGGACATTGGTAATTCTGTTTAACACTTTAAACATTAGTTGGCTTATTTTTATAATTGTCATAGTTTGTTTCTACATGTTGAGAAAGCAAAAAGGTTTCATTCATTTGCAAGCTTTTCCCTGAAAATAACTCACTGGAACATGGAAAGTTCTTATTTCCAATAACAGTATAACATCATTACAATTTTATTTGTCACCATTGTTTAACTTTCTGGAGCCAAGTTGATGTGGCATAGAATATTTTTAATCAGTGAGTGCAGTTTATAGACTCTAAAGACCACCCTGAGATAAACTTGCAATGTTACCTTTCTTAAACTCTTCATGAAGCTATATTTCATTTCGGGTTTTTTTGGGGGGGATACCTGGAATCAAACTCAGGACCTTATGCTTGCCAGGCAGGTGCTGTGTCACTGAGCTATATCCCCAGCCATGAAGTTATATTTCAGTATTAGTGTCCCTTACTTCATTATGGTTATATTAACTAAAATATTACTAAAAACAATAATAATTTAAAGCTTAGTGTCAGAATCTACACAGCAGTTTGCGTTGTTGAGGTGAGTGAGTATGTGCCAAGTGTGGGTCACAGGGCATTCGAGGGATTGCAGATGGTTCTGTTTTAGAGGGAAACATAGATAAATTACTTAAGCAAACATAAAAGTTAAGATAGACTGCATGTATGTTTTTAAATCACAAACCTCTGCAACAGCTTGGAGAACTCCCAGAGGTTTGCAAACTTCTTTGACAGTGCTTACTAGGTAAAAAAAACCTGAGACATAGAAAGGTGAAACCTCCAAGGTCATGAAGCTTGTGGAGCCTGTTTCCAACCCAGATCATCTGGCCATGGAATCTTAGCTTTAACTGCTACATGATACAGCCTAGAGTTCTGAATACTGGTTGTTACATCAAACACGTGCCTAAGTCCCTAACCAGAAAAAAGAAAGCTAACACATTACAAAAAATGAATGTACTTTTTGTGAAGGATGGCTTAAAAAAAAGTATTTTGAACTAAAAAAAAGAGTCTTAGTATCTGTAAAATAATGAGGAATAATCCCCTACAGGAAAAGTACCATTGTTGTTGTTGAAAAACTTAAGCAGGTAACAGCGAAGCTAGGAGAAGTAATGGAAACCATGTAATTAAGTATTAATGAGTTGGCCAGACGTGCTGGTGCCCAACCCTGTAAAATCAGCACTTGGGAGGCTGAGGCAAGAGGATTGCCCTGAGTTTGAGACCAGCCTGGGCTCCATAGTGAGTGCAAGGTCAGTTTGAACTACTTTTAGGCTTTGTTTATATATATTTTTTTCAGTATGGAAAATTGAACCCTGTAATTTCACACTGACCAAGAGCCCCAGGTCTTTTTATTTTTTAATTTTGTCTTGCTAAATTGCCCACGCTGTGTTCAAACTTACGATGCTCCTGTCTCAGCCTTCCTAGAGAGCTGGGATTACATGTGTGTACCACTGTGCCCGGCTGTTTAGGTACGTTTTTTTTTTTGTTTGTTTAGGTACATTTTTAATAGTCATTATGGGCCACAACATGCCTGTAATCCCAGCACTCAAGAGGCTGAGGCAGGAGGACTGTGGCAAGTTTGAAGCTAGCCTGGGCTACAAAGATCAGCCTGAACTGCAGAGCAAACACCTGTCTCAAAAAGAACAAAAACTAAAAACTAAGAAACAAAGAACAGAAAACCAAAAAAGTCATTTTGGAAGGTAATTCTGTTCATTCCACAAAAACAGTTTCTGACAGTACTAGTGTTCAGACTCAGTATGGCATTTCTTATGTTCTTAGGATTTTACCAGTCTTATTTTCATATCATGTAGCCTAGCCAAATCAATATTTTGTTGTAGTCATATGGTACTTGTATATAACTAAATGCTTATTGCTCACAATGGAATTGTCAGCACTATTTGAGCTCTTGAATTGTACATTAGTGAATTTCCTACACTAGCTACTATCTTCGGTGGAACATACATGTAAATTACAGTGTTCTACTCAATGTTGGACTTTGCTTGCAACTGATCAGAATTGATCAACAGTCTGTGAGGTAACTTGTGCTCTAGAGTAGAGAGCAGGACTGGAGGATGGGCCCACATTGAAACTCCACCTTGTCAAGGAGAATCGTATCTCTTTGCCTGTTTTGCTTGATCTAACTGCTCTGTTCTCTGACCCCAAGAGAAGTTTCAACTATAGATACTCCCCCACGAACTCACTACATGGATAAAATGCCTGAGTGGGCTGCTCTGGGTTCCTCGGTTCTTTTTTTGTTGTCTTTTTGAGATAGGGTCACGCTATGCAGTTCAGGCTGACCTTGAGCTCACTTTGTAAACCAGGCTGGCTTCAATTCACAACAATCCTGCCTCAGCCTCCTGAGTGCTGGGATTACAGGTGTGCACCACCAGGCCCAGCTCCTTTGGTTGTCTTTTTTTTTTTTTTTTTGAGACAGGGTCTTACTGTGTAGGTCAGGCTGACCTTAAATTAACTCTGTAGGCAAGGCTGGCTTTGAACTCACAGTGATCCTGTTGCCTCAGCCTCCCATTACAGACATGTGCCACCATGTCCAGCTAAAATGAAAAAGTTTTAAAGCTATGTTTTTATTTCTAGGTAGTACATGTTTTTTTTAGCAGCAGAATGAGGTAACTATTGCTTTGAAGTCACAGTGATCCTGTTGCCTCAGCCTCCCAAGTGCTGGAATTACACACGTGTCACCATGCCCAGGTAAAATGAAAAAGTTTTAAAGCTATATTTTCATCTCTGAGTAGCACGTTTTCTTTAGCAGCAAAATGAAGAAAATCACTTTTGTACATTTTTGTCTTAGGCAGTATTTCCTTTGAATTTTGGGGGGGTTCATTGAGCTTCTAAAAATCATGTCTTTGCTGGGCAAGGTGGCACACACACCTGTAATCCTAGCACTCAGGAGGCTGAGGCAGGAGGATGGTTGTGAGTTCAAGACCAGCCTAGTCTACAAAGTGAGCTCAAGGCCAGCCTGACCTGCATAGTGAGACCCTCTCTCAAAAATACAAAAAAAGGGCTGGGGATATAGCTCAATGGAATAAGTGCCTGCCTCGCAAGCACAACGTCCTGAGCTCAATCCCCAGTACCACCAAAAAAAAAAAAAAAAAAAGAAGAGAGTTAAAAGATAAAGGCAATGAGTTAAAGCATAGTAATTGGCAAATACTAGCAGAGTCTAGAGCATTTGCTTTGCAAAACACAACTTTTGTCAGACAAGAAGAGGAAACAAAGAGGTCTAAGTGACTTCCTATATAACTCAGTGCACGCCATGAATCCAGGTGCTTGTTCGCATCTCTTGTAAAGCACTTTACATGTCCTGATGCTACATTTTCATTCTAGTCTCAAGACCCGTTGCTTTCTGGTGAATTTTTGAACAGGAGACACGGGGTGGGGAACAAGGGAAACCCTTGGAGCAATGAATGGGTTAGAAGTGGCATGCAGGGGAGGCTGGGTTCAAAGTCAACATTCAAAAATCAATAGCCTTCTTGTGCACACACAACCAACTCATAAGGAAGGATTAGTGTGGAGAAGGACGTTCTTTAATTAATCTTTCATTGTATTGCCTGAGGCATAACCTAGCCTCGGTTGTTGTGTTCTGGAGGAATAAGCTAGCAAAAGCTTTGTAAGCCCTGGCGCCCACACTAAATGTTTTGCTGTGATATGCAGAAAGGAATGGTGACCTGATGGCTATCTAGTCTAGTCTCAGGCCTATGGTAATTGAGTTGTTCTTGCTAAAACGATTGATATTCACCCAGTAGCCCAGTTGCCTCTTTTGTTTTATCTCAATAAAAGGTTACTGAAAAGGTGATTTGGGGCTGCCCATGGAGGAACTGTAAGCCCCCTGATCCCAGAACATTGTCTCTCTTGTGTTTCTTTTTCTTCTTAGTTTTTTATTCATCCTCAGGTACCTCGTTTTTGGGACCTGTTCACCCTGGACAGAAACAGGTAATAGACCAACAGATTAGGGAGGCCACACCCTTCACAACAGCATCCAAAAATGAAATTCTTATGGGCCAATCCAACTAAGAAAGTGAAGGATCTATCTATTGAAAATTACAGTACTCTGAAAAAGGAGATCAAAGAGGATATAAGGAAATGGAAAGATAGCCCTTGCTCATGCATAAGAAGGACCAACATAGTGAAAATGGCCATACTCCCAAAACTGTTATACAGATTTAATGCAATCCCCATCAAAAAACCATTAACATACCTCAAAGAACTAAAGAAAGAAAACATTCCTAAAATTCATCTGGAAGCAGAGGAGACCTAGAACTGCAAAGGCAATCTTGGTCAACAAAGGGAAGGGAGCAGGCCTCACAGTCCCTGACTTGAAATTATACTACAAGCTACTGTGATAAAATCAGCATGGTACTGGAAAAAACAGACCTGAGGACCAGTGGAACAGATTAGAAGATGCAGACACAACTGCAAACACACTCAGCCAACATTATCTTTGACAAAGGGGCCAAACATGTTCACTGGAAGAAAGATAGTTGCTTTAATAAATGGTGCTCGAGAAACTGACTCTCTACACGCTGAAGACTAAAACTAGACCCATGTCTATCACCATGTACTAAACCTAAAGTCAAGATAGATCAAAGAGTGGGGCATGGTAGCTCACACCTGTAATCCCAGCACTTGGGAGGCTGAGGAAGGAGGATCTGTGAGAGTTCAAGGCCAGCCTGGGCTATAAAGTGAGCTCAAGGCCAGCCTGAACTCCATAGTGAGACTCTTGTCTCAAAAAGACACACACAAAAAAAATCTTGAAAACATAGGGGTAGGCCGAGACTTCATGAACAAAACCCAAACTGCATGGGAAACACTTCAAAGAATAAGATGGGATCTCAACTCACTGAAAAACTTTTGTTTATCAAAGAAATCGCCAACCGAGTGAAAAGATAACACACAGTGTGAAAAAATTTTAGCTAACTGTCCCTCAGACACACAATTTATATCCAGAACACAAAAAGAACTGAAAAAACTCACATCTCCTAAATCCAAAGACTCACTCCAAAAATGAGCATCTGGGATGAATATATACTTCTCAAATGAAAAATACAAATAGCAAATAAATACATGAAAAAATATTCAACATCATTGGTCATTCGAGAGATGCAAATTAAAACAACACTGAGATTCCATCTCACCCCAGAAAGAACAGCTACCATCAAAAATCAACCAATAACAAATGCTGGAGGGGCTGTGGGGGAAAAAGGAACCCTTCTCCACTGTTGGTGGGAGAGTAGACTAGCGAAACCATTGTGGAAATCAGTGTGGAGATTCTTCACAAAACTAGGATTAGAGATCTCATTTGAGCCAGCTATTCCCCCTCTGGGTATTTTCCCAGAAGAATTAAAAACATCATACCCCAGCGATACATGTGCACCCATATTTATAGCAGCACAATTTGTCATAGCTAAATCTTGGAAACAAGCCAAATGCCTATCAACCAAGGAATGGATAAAAAAAAGATGTGGTATTTTTACACAATGAAGTACTACTCAGCTATAAAGAAAGATAAACTTGAGACATTTATAGATAAATGGATACAGCTTGAGACCATACTCATAAGCGAAATGCATTAGACCTGCATGTGTAAACGTCCTACTGTCTCCGTAGTGTAAGAAGCTGAAAGAGTACATAAGGCCCAAAATGTACAATGAATATTGTACATGGGAAGAAACTGCTCAAAAGGAAAGAGAAACGGCAATGGGGAAAGAAGAAAAGAAGGAAGGGAAAATGAAAATATATACACACACACACACACACATACATATACACAGGATAGTTAACATATCACTAATTCCTGTTAGCTCCCTGAAAAGAAAGGTACACGCCTATATTGTCTGACCAGTTTTTCATGCCTGTATCTTATAATCTGAGCACCTACTCTGAAGATAACAGTACGCAATGTACTAACCATTGTCACTCTCCTACAACCTTGTTTTGGAATTTTATACTATTGTTTTTATTGTTTATTTTTCTTTTCTTTAAAATAAAAAAAAGAAGTGGTGTGCGGGTGCTGGACACAGCAGGATGAGCGAGGTGGTGGCGGCAAGCGGTCCTGCTTAGTTCTGTCCTCCGCTGTGTCCCACGGGGTGAAGCCACAGCGTCAAGACAGGAAACCACACAAGCGCGGGGTCCTGGTGGCCACAGCTGTGGTTTATAAACGATCGTTCTTTGTCACTCAGCTTCCCACCTCCTTCACTTATTTTTCCTGTGTTCCCTTTTCACACACTTGCTGGGCCGCGCAGCTGCCCGTATGCGGTGACCGGTGACCGAAGCCAGCTGAGGAGGGGCAACCTCATTTGTCTCGCCTGTTTTTCTCGTGGCGACCTGGCTGCTCCCTCTCCTGGAAGAACGCCTGGAATGCCTGACCTGGCTGCTACCTTGTCGGTAAGGATAGATCGCCTAGGCATCCGTTAGTGGGCCCGGGAATGGGTGCTTAGGTGAAGAAAAATAACAAGAAAACAAAAGGAAATGAATAGAAATGTATTTGACTTTCTTTGATCTTTTTCTCAAAACTCAATAATTGCAGGAATCGTTGTTAGTAGGGGCACAATAAAGTCTAATCCCAATAAAATCCACCCCAGCAATGATAGCTGCTGGTTCCTGAGCACTTGCTTAGCGGCAGGCACTATTGTGAGTGTTTTACATGCATTGCCATTTGTGCTCCAAATAAGTAAGTGCTCATTTCATCCCTTCTTATATCTCAACAAATTGAAACGCAGGGGTTCAACCATTGAGGGTAGGAAGGCTAAATAAGCAACAATCCCGGTGGCGCACACCTGTAATCCCAGCACTTGGGAGGCTGAGGCAGGAGGATCATTGCAGGTTCGAGACCAGTCTGAGCTACAAAGTGAGCTCAAGTCCAGCCTGAACTGCATAGCGAGACCCTGTGTCAAAAAGGAAGGAAGGAAGGAAGGAAGGAAGGAAGGAAGGAAGGAAGGAAGGAAGGAGTCTAAGAAACGTGAATACAGCACAATAAGGACAGGGGACGAGGAAGCAAAGGAATGGCGGGTGGTGCTGTCTCTGACCTTAAGGGCAGTGTTGCTAGTTCTGGGTTTTACAAATTTAAACACACCGTGAACCACCAGTAAATACAGTACACTCCAGTGAAGAAGCTCTGGTTTCCGTGACTCAGTTACCTCTTGAAAAATGAGAATCACAGCCATGCTTCCTCAGAAGAGGGTGGGGCGAATGAGGTAACACATTTGTGCGCTCAGCACAGTGCTGAACACGGGATGAGTACTCAGTGGTTGTTGCTGGGATTCCCAGACGTGGTCCCATCCCAAGCTTCAGGGGTGGCTATTACTCAGCCACACCCCTATGCCCGTTCAACAGTGAAGTCCCTGAGATCTCTGTGTAGAAAACATTGGCTTCTTTTTTTTTTTTTTTTTTTGAGACAGGGTCTTGCTATGTAGTTCAGGCTGGTCATGAACTTCCTATTTAGCCCAGGCTGGCCTTGAACTTGCAGTGTTTCTTCTCCCTCAGCTTCCCAAATGCTGAGATTACAGGCATGAGGCACCACACTTGGCCAAAGTCATTTATTTCTAAGAAAGTCAGTTGGAATGTAGAGGAGATAATCCTATTCATGAAGTATAACCCAGTCTTGTCAGCACCTTAGTCTTTCTTAGACTCCTAATGGACAGTTTTGTAAAAGTATTGAGCTAAAACGATCTAGTATTCATCCTATTCATACCTTGATGACTTATTTATTTATTTATTTAGTCTTTTTGAGACAGAGTCTCCCTATGCAGTCACAATGATCCTCCTGCCTCAACCTCCTGAGTGCTGGGATTACAGGTGTGTGCCACCAAGCCAGGCCCTTACATTGCTTTAAAAATAGGAACAATACCATTTATTGAGAGGTTTAGATCTATCCTCCCATTTCTCTACACCTTTCTTTGCAGAGGCTTTCCAAATTCCTGATGACAATCTTCATCCTTGTGTTGGTTACTTTTCTCTTGTTCCTGAAACAAAATACTCAATGCCCCAAAATTAAAGAAGGAAAGGTTTATTTAGCTCACAGTTTGTGGAGGTTTCAGTTCATCCATGGCTGGCTCCAAGGCAGAGTGGCACATGGCACAGGGCAACAGTTCATGGCAGCAGAAAACAGCAAAAGTAGCAAGAGCAGAGGGGGAGGAGTGGCAGCAAGCAGCCTCTTTTCCTCCTCATATTGTATGCAAGATACCCGCCCTAGGGCAGGTGTAGCACTCACACCCATAATCCAAACATTGGACTATGATTCATAAAACAATTATAAACTCTAGTCGGGTGTGGTGATGCATGCCTGTAATCCCAGCACTCAGGAGATGGAGGTAGGAGGATTGAAAGACAAAAAAAAAACAAACAAAAACATGAACTCTAGAAGCCTGCCCCATGACTGCATGAGGCTTTAGGGGGACATCCAGACACAAACCATAACATCCCCCCTGCCCCGCGAAGAGTCATGCACATCCTTTTATGCAGAAGACATTCTAGTCCATCTCTAAGAGTTACCAAATTCCTAAGAGTTTCAGCATTGCTGAAAAGTCCAAGTACACTGTCTCCTCCGAGATCTAAGGCAAACTCTGAGCTGTGAGCCCCTGTACAAATGAAAACAAAGTTAAGCACTTCCAACATTCAATGGCACAAGATAAACACTACCATTCCACAAGGTACAAGCAGGGGGATACAAAGCATTGGGACCAAAGCAAGTCCAAAATCCAGCAAGGCTAACATTAAGTCCTGTAGGTTCACAACCAGCATCTGAAGCAATCTGTGGCACACTGTGAGCTCCAATGGGCTTCCATGACTCCACCCCTATGGCACTTCTGGTGGTTACAGTTCCCTTAGGAGCTTTTCCCTTAGGCCCACTTTGTTCCCTCTTTGGAGCTTTCCTTAGACCATCCACATTCCTGGCTTTTGCAAACTCCTGAGGTCTCCACTGCACTTCTTGCTTCACATTCACAGCTTCACACTGCCCTCTCAGGGGCACAATGCCTGGCCTCCCAGGCCTTCTGAAATCTAGGTGGAAGTCCTCTTAACCTCAAAACTTTTGCATTCCATATGCACCTAAATCCAGGCCCATATGGATGATGCCAAAGTCTGCTGCCTCTTGGAGCAGGAGCCAAGATTTCCTCTCTCTTGGCCGTAGGGGTTGAATGCCTGAATGGCTGGGCAGTCTGAGTCCAATTCTGAGGAACAAATTCTCTATGTCACTGCCATTCTGGCATATGGTGCTCTGGGGCTTTCTTTTCAAAGTAAAGTCTTTCACTTTTACAGTTTCAAGGCTACAAAGGGTGGAGACTTGCTGCTTTTTTTTTTATGCTGTCAGGCTATCTTTTCAATTCTCTTGTTCCTTCTCAGCAATCAAGATCTCAGCTCTTTTTGCAGTCCACAGCTTTACTGGAGTTTTCTTTCTGGCCAAACTCACAACATTTTAAATCATCCTGCTGGGCTCTTTGCTCTTGATTTGCAACATAAATCTCACTAAAAGCCCCCAACAACAGCCATGCCACTGCCTCAACATTCGATTGCCTTGAAATTTCTTTTGCTAGATGTATCAGCACTCTACCTTTAATCTCAGTCTCGGGCAAAGTCTCTGAACACAAGCAAAATGCAGATAAACTTTTGGCCAAGCCATAACATACATTGTCTGGAGTCTAGCACCCAATGCAGTCCTTCTTCCCAGCAGAAACCTCCCAAACCTGATCTTTACTGGCAGGATTCCTATCAGCATTCTGGTCTTCAGAGCTCTGACCAAAATCTCCCATACAGAACAGCAAAAGGCATTCCAGCTCTACTCTTTCAGGCAACATCTCTGAACCTTTCCAAACACTTCCCACAAGCCATTTCCAAAGGCTCTTGAACCACATGGTCAGGTATAGTCACAGCTATGACCCCACTCCTGATACCAAATTCTATCTCGGTTACTTTTCTCTTGCTGAGACAAAATACCTGATGCCCAAAATTAAGGAAGGAAAGGTCTATTTAGCCCACACTTTGTGGAGGTTTCAGTCCATACTCAGCAGGCTCCAAGGCAGAGTGGCACATGGCACAGGGGCCACAGTTCATGGCTGCAGAAAACAGCAAAAGCAACAAGAACACAAGGGGAGGAGTGGCAGCAAGCAGCCTCTTTTCCTCCCTTGTATTGTATGAAGGTGACCCACCCCAGGGCAGGTGTAGCACTCACACCCACAATCCAAACATTGGACCACAAATCAATCATAAACTCTAGAAGCCTGCTTCATGACTGCATGAGGCTTTTGGGGGATATCCAGACATAAACCACAACAATCCTCTTCATGATGGGTCCCTGGAACAAACTGCCCCAGGACATCTGTACGGTACCTGAAGTCAGCGCCAGTAGCAGCACCTGTATCATCCTCTGGGTGCTGCTCGGCTCCATCATCTTCTACAGGATTTTTTCTCTTCCTTTGGTACTGGGAATCGAACTCATGACCTCAGGTTTGCCAGGCAAGCACTTATGCCGCTGAGCTATAGCCCTGGCCCATGGCTCCATCATCTTGAAGAATGTAAGTGCTGTGGGTAGGCAGAAGGCAGGTGCCACTAAGGGGGAGAAGTGGTTGCAAGGAATGAGTGTGACAGCTGGGATTGGTAGATGTCTTGGTTACTTTTTTCGTTGCTGAGACAAAATACCCAACACCCAAAATGAAGGAAGGAAAGGTTTATTTAGCTTACAGTTTGTGGAGGTTTCAGTCCATACTTAGTTGCTTCAGAGGCAGAGTGGCACATGGCAGAGGGCAAAACTGCTCAGGGCAGGAAACGACCAGCAAATGTGTGGAATTGCAGGCGAGCAGCCTCTTTCTCTCCTCTACCTTGTAAACAGCCTGCCCCCACCCAGGGGGCGTGTAGCTCTCACACAGTCTCCATGCCCTCCTCTTCCACAGGCTCAGGATGTTTACAAAGTAAGGACCCTGGCTTCCTCCTGAGTCACTCAGCTAAACCTCTAGATTCCCCAAGTTGACACAATGTATCAACCATAACACTCCACCCCTTGTCAACTTGGCAATTATACACATTTCCTTAAACCAGTTTCCATATACAAAGCCATTATATATTAGAACCATAACATTTTGTCCCCATACAAATGAAAATTAAAACACTTCAAATATTTAAAGGCACAAAATAAACATTACCATTCCAAAAGGCACCCACAGGGTAATTTAGAGCATTGGGAACAAAGCAAGTCCAAAATCCAGCAGGACTAACATTGTGTCCTGTAATTCCACATCCAGCATCTGAAGCAACTTGTTTTACATTGTGAGCTCCAAAGGGCTTGCATGAATCCACCCCTATGGCACTTCTGGTGGTTACAGCCTCCCTGGCTTGTCTCTTAGGCCCATTTTGCTCCCTCCTTGCAGCTTTCCTCAGTTGATCCACGATCCTGGCTTTTCTAAACTTCTGAGGTCTCCCATGCACCTTCTGCTTCACACTCACAGCCTCACAAATTGCCCTCTCAGGGGCACACTCCTTGGCCTCCCAGGCCTTCTGAAATCTGGGTAGAAGCCTCTTTAACCTCAGAATTCTTGCATTTTCCTTGTACCTAAAGCCAGGGCCATGTGGATGATGCCAAGGTCTGCTGCCACCTGGAACATTAGCCAAACTTTTCTCTCTCTTGGCCATAGGGGTCAAGTGCCTGGATCACTGGGCACACTGAATCCAATGCTGAGGAGCAAATTCTCTACACCACTTACGTTGTGGAACCTGGTGCGGCTGCTGCCGCCATTCTGGAACATGGCACTCTTTGGCTTCCTTCTCAAGGCAAGGTCTCTCACTTTTACAGTTTTCAGGCTGCAAAGCGTGGAGACTTGCTGCTTGTGATGCCCGCAGGCCATCTTTTCCATTCTCTTGTTCCTTCTCAGCAATAGAGACCTCCTCAGCCTTATCTTTGAAATCCACAGTTTTACTGGAGCTTCTTTTCTAGCCAAACTCACATCATTTTAAATCATCCTGCTGGGCTCTCTGCTCTTGATTGTCAATATAAATATGGCTAAAAGCCCCCAACAATAGCCATGCCACTGCCCCAACATTCGACTGCCTTGAAATTTCTTTTGCCAGATTAATCAGTTTGCTGCCGCCCTTAATCTCAGTTTTAGGCAGTCTCTGGACACAAGCAAAATGTAGACAAACTTTCTGCCAAGCCATAACACACATCATCTAGAGTCCAACAGCCAATGCAGTCCTTCCCAACAGAAACCTCCTGAACCTGGTCTTTACCAGTAGGATTTCCATCAGCCTTCTGGTCTTCTGAGCTCTGACCAGACATCTCCAAAGCTTTCCAAACTCTTCCCACAAGCAATTTCCAAAGGCTCTTGAACCATATGGTCAGGTATGGTCACAGCAACGACCCCACTCTACTGGTACCAAATTCTGTTTTGGTTACTTTTTTCATTGCTGAGACAAAATACCCAACACCCAAAATGAAGGAAGCAAAGGTTTATTTAGCTTACAGTTTGTGGAGGTTTCAGTCCATACTTAGTTGCTTCAGAGGCAGAGTGGCACATGGCAGAGGGCAAAACTGCTCAGGGCAGGAAACGACCAGCAAATGTGTGGAATTGCAGGCAAGCAGCCTCTTTCTCTCCTCTACCTTGTAAACAGCCTGCCCCCACCCAGGGAGTGTGTAGTTCTCACACAGTCTCCATGCCCTCCTCTTCCACAGGCTCAGGATGTTTACAAAGTAAGCACCCCAGCTTCCTCTTGAGTCACTCAGCTAAACCTCTAGATTCCCCAAGTTGACACAATGTATCAACCGTAACAGTAGATTAAGGCAGAGAAAAGCTAGTGTGGAAAGAAGGCTTTGATCCTGGAATGGATAGGTCACTTGATTTCTCCCCATTAAGCTAGTGACTTCCGGGACATCCAGGATGAGCTGGACAAGGAGATGGCACATCCAGCAGCCCAGCCCAAAGCTGGGTGGCAGGTCATCAGGAGGTCTGCTTCCTCCTTTTCAGACTAAGCTTTGTTTTTCAAGAGCTGTCTGAACCTCACTCCATTTTCAATCCTTGCTCTTGACCCTGCTCTTTTTCTTCTGACAGATTTGCCGGCAGACTTAAGACTTCCCCAGCTCTAGTACCTTTCCTGATTCTAAGGGGCTCCCCATCCTACCTCACCTCTCCACTACAACCTGTGCTCCCCATTCAGCTTACTTCATTCGCCGATTTGAACTCTTTTATTTTTTTCTTATTGCATTTAAGCTTAGTATAGTTTCCTTCATTCTTTTGTTTCTGGTTTTTCTTATTGATTGGGGTTTGTGTGTGTGTGTGTGTGTGTGTGTGTGTGTGTGTGAGAGAGAGAGAGAGAGAGAGAGAGAGAGAGAGAGAGAGAGAGGTTGTTTTATGAAATATTGAGGTCAAGCCATAGTGAAATCAAAGCCAGGTGAACAGTGTCTATGAGAAGCACATGAAGGAGGAGAGGGTAGACTGTCAGTGATGCAGACTGCCTGTGAGAGGGTGTCCGTGTCCATGCATTCAGTAAGTGTGTGGAAGTCACTTCAGACATAGCTCACAAAATTATCCGTCCATGTCCTCACTCTCTGAAAACTTGGGAATGTGTCCGTATCTGGGAAAAAAGGTCTTTGCAGATGTGATGAAGTTAAAAGCCTTGAGATGTGATCATCCTGGATTATCCAGGTGGGCCCTAATTTCCATGACCCAGGTCATAAAGTCAGAAGAGAAAGCACCGACACGGAGAACAGGCAAAAGTGATGTGAAGCTGGAGACTGAGACTGCACAATGAACCCAGAAGCCAAGGAAAGCTGAGAAATGCTCGGCAGAGGCCACAAGTCCAAGAGGCAAGAGAGGGTGTGGTCCCGCCAACTCTCTGAGTGCAGACTTCCAGCCACCAAAACTGAAGAGAATACATTTCTGTTTTTTTTTTTTTTTTGTCTTAAACTGTCAGCTTGTGGTAATTTGTTTTGGCACCACAGGAAACTCATACAATAACACCTTCAGTGAGATGCACCCTGCTCTAGGCCCCAAGTGTTTACAGTGAATACGAAAGCTTGCATTCTAGCAGGGTAAAGAGACAAAAAGTGACGAACATGTAACTAACGTGCTAAAATATGATAAATACTAGGGGAAAATTAAAATCGGAGTAGATGAAGGGAAATTGCATATAGGTTGTTGCATAGGGGTTATAGGACTATAGTTGAAACAGGGTGCCAGGCATGGTGGCACACACTTGTAATCCCAACACTCTGGAAGCTGAGGCAGGAGAATTGCCTGGACTACACAGTGATGAGTTGAGGGCCAGTGTTAAAGTCAAGGTACACAAGGGAATTGATTTAATACAAGACACATAATGTATAGGATTATTTTATAATGGTCACCCAAAGAGTCAAATGTAGAGTCAGATGGGGGAGTATAGATCTGTTCACACAACAGAGACTCAAAGAATCCAGGTAAGGGGCTAGATCCCACAGCAGTGTCCTGCACGAGTCCAGCTGAAGACCTAGAACCCATGGCAATGTCCTCTATGAATCCAGCTGGAATACTGGAACCCAGGACAATGTTTCATGCAACTCTGTATCAAGGATCTGCACTGGGAAGGCCCAAAGGTCAGTGGTGGAAGCTAGAAAGTCTGCACAGTGGGGTGAAGGATCTGTGCCAGCCGGCTGAGGGATCTGCAGTGGAGTCAAGAAGCAATGCCCCAGGTAAGGAGTAGAGCTCCACTAGAAAGTACTGCAGCCGTCCTCAGCAACAGTGAGGACCCAAATTCCTGAGAACAGCTGAGGTCATATCAGGAAAAACAATGTAACCAGCTTCTCCAGGAGAATCAGCAGCACAACCATCTTGGCCTCCAGTTCTTTTATGCTGTTGGCAACAATTCTGAGGAGGGTCTTCCACACCCACGACCACACTGATTCAGTTCAGCTGGTTGTTGCAAGCTGACCGTTAGTTAATCCACCACAATCCACCCCTGATCAACTTGATAACCAGACACATTTCCTTAAACCATAGTCTCCAGATACAAAGACACCCTTATAATTATGCCTGACATGTTATAACTATCCTATGTACAAACAGAAACTGATTCCCTGGCCAGAATAGAAGGTAAGTTTTCTTTGGATGATGCTTACCCTTAGCATTTCATAACTTGAACATTATAGCACTAGTTTAACAATCCTTAACAACTAGTATTGAATCCAAGTACATTATATTACATTAGAAACATTAGGAGAGCCAGGCCTGGTGGCACACACCTATAATTCCAGCACTCAGGAGGCTGAGGCAGGAGGATTGCTGCAAGTTGGAGACCAGCCTGGGTTACAAAGTGGGTTCAAGGCCAGCCTGAACTACATAGTGAGACCCTATCACAAAAAGAAAAAAAAGAGAAAAAAAGAGAAAGAAACACATTAGGAGAAATGCTACAATTACAATCCTCTTTTGTAGCTGACCATTGGGTCCTAACTGGTATTTAGAACTGCCTTCTTCCACTACCCATTCTGTATTCATTGGCTTTCAGCAAGTACCCCAGCAGGTCTTGGTTCTTTCTCTGATGGAGTGACCCATATCTTCATTACTGAAGGCTTTGGACCATTTGTCATGCTGCCTGGGTTAGGTGTTGTAGTTTCCCATTGACTTTAATAACAGGGCATGGCAACACTAATAGATGCCCCACGGCATCTCCTGCATTGCAAATATACTGTTTCCTTCTGGAGAAAGACCTTAGGTAATTTTTCATTTTCCTGTTCCTTTTCAACACCCATGTTCTTAGAATCCGGGTGTGGTGGTGCACACCTGTAATCCTAGCACTCGGGAGGCTGAGGCAGGAGGATTGTTGTAAATTCCAGACCAGCCTGGGCTACAAAGTGAGCTCAAGGCCAGCCTGAACCACGTAGCAAGACCCTCTCTCAAAAAGACTAAAGAAAAACCCAACCATGTTCTCCTCTGTTTCATCCTTGTAATCCTTTGCTCCAATGCAGCCTTCCATCTGGCCAAATGCTGCAAATCACCCTGCTAGTTCTTCACTCTCAATTTTGAACATAGATCCAGCCAGACACTATCAACAGCAACCATGCCACAGTCCCAAGAGTAGACTGCATTGAAAATTTTCTGCCACCTGGGCAGTATCTCCAAACACAAGCAAAATGCAGACCAATTTTCTGCCAAAGCACCACATATACCACCTGGGATCCAGTAGCCCCACAGCAATGACCCCACTCTCCTGGTAGCAATTTTGCCTGAGCCTGAGATTAAGGGTGGCAGCCACCCCATGTTTCAGAGTGGTGGCAGCATAGAGAATTTGTTCCTCAGAATAGGATTCAGAGTGCACAGTGATCCAGGCACTCGACCCCTATGGACAACAGAACAGGAAGCTTAGCTACTGCTCTAGCTGGCAGCAGAGCTTGGCATTATCCACATGATGCTGGTGTTAGGTTGTTGGTCTCTTCTCCGTTTCTGTCCAGGGTGAACAGGTCCCAAAAACGAGGTACCCGCGGATGAATAAAAAAGTAAGAAGAAAAAGAAATACATGAGAGACAATGTTCTGGAATCAGGGGGCTTACAGTTCTCTCGTCTGCAGCCCCGAATCACCTTTTCTGTAGCCTTTTACTGAGATGAAACAAAAGAGGCAACTGGGCTACTGGGTGAATATCAATCGTTTTAGCAAGAACAATACAACTCAATTACCATAGGCCTGAGACCTGACTAGATAGCCTGTCACCATTCCTTTCTGCACATCACAGCAAAACATTTAGTGTGGGCACCAGGGCTTACAACGCTTTTGAGAGACTTCCTCCAGAACACAACAACCGAGGCTAGGTTATGCCTCAGGCAGTACATTGAAAGATTAACTAAAGAATGTCCTTCTCCACATTAGGTGAATGCAGAATGCAAGAGTTTTGGGTTAGGAAGGCTTCCGCCCAGATTTCAGAAGGCCTGGGAGGCCAGGTAGTGTGTCCTTGGGACAGTGTGTGGAGCTGTGTGAAGCTAAAGGTGAGGTGGAGAGCCCAGAAGTTTGGAAAAGCCAGGAATGTGGATTGTCTGAGGAAAATTGCAAGGAGGCAGCAGAGCAGCCCTGGAAGGAAGCCTTGGGGCCTACAACTAACAGCAGTGCTGTAGGGGCGGAGCAACCCAAACCCTTTGGGGCTCACTTCTTGCCCCAGATTGCCTCAGATTCTGCGCATGAAACCACAGGATTTAGTGTTTGCCCTGCTGGATTTTGGACTCGCTTTGGTCCCATTCTTTTGTATCCCTGTTTGTAACATCTGGAATGGAAATATGTATCTTGTGCCACTGACTGCTGGAAGTGTTTAACTTTGTTTTCATTTGTACAGGAGCTCACAGCTAAGAGTTTGCCTTACATCTCAGAGACTTAGGACTTGGACTTTTTGGCAATACTGAAACTGTTAGGATTTTGGCAATGCTTAGAGGTGGACTACATGCTTTTTTTGTAAAGGAATGCATGAGTCTTTGGGTGGGGGCAAGGGTGGAATCTTATGGCTTGTGTCTAGATGTCTCCCCAAAGCCTCAGACAGTTTTATTTTTTTTTTACTATAAAAGCTGTATTTATTTATACATGCTGGAGATATAGCTCAGTGGAATAAGTGCTTGCCTAGCAAGCGCAGGGTCCTGAGTTCGATCCCCAGTACCGCAAAAAAAAAAAAAAAAAACAGGCTTTCTTGTATTTATTTATACAAATTCAGAAAAAAATCCATGTTATACAAATAGGCTGAAAATTAAAACTCCTTTTGCAAACAACTAACAAATCATTCTTAGTTCTTTCATGATCCAATAACATTGCCATTAAAAATACTAAAAGGCAACTTAATGTTAATTACTAGCATTTATAAGACAGTAAAAGTATGAAAAATGGTATTACAAGCAAACTTGCCCAGCACCAGAGCACGGGAGTTGGCAGTGAGGTCTTCTCACTGGGCCTGCAGCTCCACGACAGACACGTCAGAGCCTCGAAAGGGTCTAGTCGTTCTTCCTCCGACGAAGAGGCAGCATGTGGCACACGAGGGTCTGGAAGTCTGGTCAGGTCCGGAGTCATACGGTCACTCATTCTCACTCTTCTTTGTCTGATAAAGTGCTTTATTTAGACACTCTGGAAGTATTTAATTTTTTGATATCAAATGGGCTCAGAATCAATGTTCCATTTTTGAATCTTCCAATCTGCCCACTTTTTGGATTTCCTATCTTCCTGTCCTGTCCTCTTCTTTTTCTTGAAAATATCTGTATCCTGGGCCACTCTCCTCTTCCTTTGCTACCTTTTTTTCTTTGATTTGGTCCTGCAAAACCTTATAATTCATGTAGCTGTTTGTGGGAGGCTTGGCATCGAGCATGACAGCGCATTGCTGTTCCAGGACGCTACCCTTCCCTTCCCTTCCCTTCCCTTCCCTTCCCTTCCCTTCCCTTCCCTCCCCTCCCCTATCCTCCCCTTCTCTCCTCTCCCGTAGCCCATGATCCCAAACTGGTGCACTTCCGATTGGGCCTTTTCTGGGTTCAAGTCCTGAGTATCTGCATCTTTCTCACGGACACTAGTTTTAGTCTTTATGCAGTCATCTTGGTCTGGCTTCAGT
>PVLD010004471.1:5665-54850 GCA_004027595.1 Dinomys branickii
GGTTTCCAAGGGCTAGGAATAGGGGATGGATGCTTCTATAAAAAGGGCTAAGTGAGGGTATCTTGGTGATGACCCCACAGCTATACATCTTAATTAGGGTGGTAGGTACACAAATTTACATACTACAAAATTGCACAGAACCATACATACATGCATGCAAGCACAAATGCATGTGTGTATAATTAGTGAATGCCAAATAAAATATAAGGATTGAAGATTTCTATGATATCATATTACAGTTGTTTTGGATGTTAATGTTGGGGCAGTCAAAAGACATGGAATTCCTTGTAATGTCTTTGGAATCTCCTGCAAAACTATTTTAAAATAAAAAGTTAAACAGAGGTAGTGAGCTGAAATAACACATTGCCATGAATTCCAGGCCAGCCTGGGCTGCATAGAGTTTTCAAGGTCAGCCTGCACTGCACCGTGAGACCTTATCTCAAAAAAACAAACAAACAAAAAACACCTACACTTTGTCCTAATGATGATTCTTACCTTTGCAGCCACTTCAGCACTGATCTCTTCTTGGGTTTCTGCTAATCTTTTCTTAGCCACTTCTGTTCTTCTATCACAATCTGCAATAAATGACTGCAGATGATCCATGGCCTACAAAATTTGAATTAAAAAATTACTGACAGAATATCAACTTTATTATGAAGTATCTTCATTCAGGAGTGGGTATGGTCATGCCTGTAATCCCAGCACTCTGGGACAGAGCAGGAGGATTATAAATTTGAGCCCAGTTTAGGTAACTTAATAGACCATGTAAGAATTAAAAATTAAAAAAGGGGTAGGGATGTAGCCCCTAAATTTAGTCTCCAATACCAACAAAAAAATAAATCTTTATTCAAAAACTAACCAGACATGGTGCCACCAGACATGGTGGCACTCCCAGCACTTGGAAGGCTAATGTAGGAGGATCAGAAGGAAGGAGGATTGTTGCAAGTTACAAACTGAGCTCAAGGCCAACCTGAACTGCATAACCAGACCCTGTCTCAAGAAAAACAAACAAACAAAAAAAAAAACCAAAGAAAAAAACTATACTTTGGGCTGGGGATACAGCTCAGCAGCACAGCGCCTTGCTTGGCAAGCACAAGGTCCTGGGTTTGATTACAGCACCAAAAAATAACAAAAAAAAAACTATACTTTGACTAGACAGAGTGGCACATGCCTTTGGTCCTAACACTAGGGCAGTTAAAGTAGGTGGATCACCTCAAGTTCAAGGCCAGCCTGGAGTACTTAAAGTGAGTTTAAGGCCAACCTGGACTGCACAGTGAAACCTTACCTCAAAAAAAAAAAAAAAAAAAACCAAACCACCCCAACAACTACACTTTGGAGTTTGCTTGTTTGTTTCGTTTTCGCTTGACAGGATCTTGCTATGTAACAGACTGTGTGAACTCACAGGAGTCTTCCTCAGTCTCCCAAGGACTGAGGTTACAGGTATATATGTCACCATACCCACTTTATATATATATATATATATATATATTTAAATGCTATCATGGAAGTAAAATCAGTAACAAAAGCCAGGTTCAATTATGAATCTAAAATGCACTTTAACTTCTACCAACTGCCAAAGATCAAAAAATAATTCAAAAAGGCAATGCTATAAAAAACTATCACCTTCATATTCTGCTGAAGCAAACACAAACCAATGGAGCCTTTATAAAAAGGCAGTATGGTTTTTCTCATCAAAAACCTTTAAAATTTCTCATGACATAGTAAAATTTTACTTCTAGAAATTAAGAAAGTAATCAGCTGGGTGTGGTAATACACACCTGTAATCCCAACACTCTGGAGGCTGAGGCAGGAGGATTGTTGAAAGTTCAAGGCCAGCCTGGGCTACAATTTAGCTCAAGGCCAGCCTGAACTGCATAGGGAGACTCTGTCTCCAAAACACCTCCCCTACTCAAAAAAGAGTAACCAGAAGGCTGAGGATGTAATAGAGCTCAATGGTAAAGGGCTTGGTAAGCACTTGCAGGGCCCCAAGTTACAGTATGCAGAACCAAACAACCAAAAAGCAAATGAACGAAACAAAGAAGGGGCAAAAGAAAGAAAAGAAAGGAAAGGAAGAAAAAGAGGACAGGGATAATAC
Source organism: Dinomys branickii (assembly GCA_004027595.1). Lineage (NCBI taxonomy): Eukaryota > Metazoa > Chordata > Mammalia > Rodentia > Dinomyidae > Dinomys > Dinomys branickii. The sequence continues at coordinate 7,761 of PVLD010004471.1, forward strand.
TTAGATATGTTATTCAGTGTTATAACTGTTGTAACTATAAATAACCAGCCAACACCAGGAACTTCATTCATAAATAAAACAAGTTACAAAATGTTACATGCAAGAGCAGACAGTGTGGTGCACAACTGTATTCCTAGCACTGCGGAGGCTGAAGCTGGAGGATCAGTGTGAGTTTGAGACCCGCCTAAGCAACAAAGTGAGCTGAAGACCAGCCTGAACTGCATAGCAAGACCATCTCAAGACAAAAAAAAAGTTACACGCAATAAAATCCCAATTATATAAATTAAAGCATAGAAAAAAGAAAATGTTATATCTGTGCACATTTTGATTTTTCTGTCTTTCAGAGACAGGGTTTCACTATATATTTCAGGCTGGCTTCACAGCAATTCTCCTGCCTCAGCCCTCAAGTGTGAGGATTACAGGCATGTACCACATGCCTGGTTTGGTAATTTTTACTTTTTCTTTTTTTTTTTTGGTACTGGGAATCAAATTCAGGATCTCATGCTCATCAGGCAGACACTATGCCCCCGAGCTATATCCCCAGTCCAGTTTTCTGTTTTTCAAAAATTCTACAATTAAAGTGTTATAATCAGGAAAACTGACCTTTTTTTTTTAAAGATTAAACCACTGAGAATTTTTATAATGTCTATGCTAGAAAAAATCCAGCTCACTATTTACATAAAAGACATTCACCAGGCATATTTAACGTATCTATAGTAAAATGATAATTCATGCAAAATTAAACTTTTAAATGTTCAAATTATATCCAAGCTATGTACAAATTATATACAATTTATATACAAATTTCTTCACCAAATACTGAATTTTAAAAATTGTTAGCTAACCTAAGAATTTTTTCAAAGAGAATATGAGCAATGTCAATATTCCTCCAAAGCAATAAAGATCCTTTAAAACATTTTATCTAAACTACGAGGAGTGGGGCACACCTGTAATCCTAGCACTCTGGTAGGCTGAGGCAGGAGGCTCACAAATTTGAACCAAGCCGTAGCAACAATGAGATTCTGTCTTGATATAAAAAATAAAAATGTTGGGGAATGTTCCTCAGTGTAAAGGCCCTGGGGTCAATCTGCAATACCCATCCCACTCACACACACATGCACATGCACAGGCTTTTGTCTGTAAGGGGTCAGGAAGACAGCTATTAATTTTCTATTTTTATCAATTGTATGTCAAATTCATCTTCATTAAGTCACAACAGAAATCTACAGCATTTAAATGTCCTCATGTAAATGTAAACATAGTCTCTCAAAATAAATAAATGAACTAATTAGTTTTTTGTGGTTTTTTTTTTGTTCTGGGAATTGAACTCAGGATGTTGCACTTGCCAGGCAGGCTCTGGTGCTGCTGAGCTGTATCCCCAGCCCAAAATGGACTAATTAAATTGTGATAGGTCAACTAAGCTGCTATTTAAAAGCTGAGAGAGAATTAGAATACAATCTAAATTCCTTCAAGCAGAATAAATATATGATGGATAAAGAATCTAAGTGTGTACAATAAAGCCAAAGCCTGTAACCTGGTACCTTAGGAGGCTGAGGCGGGAGGATCACACCTTGAATTCAAGGTCAGCCTGGGATACACAGTGAATTCAAGACCAGCCTGAACCACATATACCTAGACCTTTCCAAAAGACCGGAGATGAAAACTTGTTAGTGCAGGGCAGGGGATGTGGCTCAGTGGTAGAGCTCTTGCCTTACATGCATAAGGCCCCAGTTCAGTCCCCAGTACCACATTAAAAAAAAAAAATGTTAGTGCAAAATGCAAAATTCACTTTCCAGTACAGGGGTGGGAGTGGGTGGGGTGGGATGTGTGTGGTATACATCACAGTCTCACATTTTATAATGTATAACACCCACAAAGAGAATAATCTGCTAAGCAATTTTCCTATTATAAGATACTGTTACGCCTGTGTCTAGATGTTCCCTCAAAGTCTCATATGGTCATAGGTAGGGCTTTATCAGAAGTGGCTGGACTGGAAGTGTGTGATGCTGAGACTGATTCATGGGCAATGCTAGGATCAAGGGCACCCGGATTAAGAGGTCGAGTGCTACGTGCCCTAGTAGCCTGGATAAGATAAAAGGGGCAGACAGACACTATTAAGGTCCCTTGTTTTTCTTGCTGCCTTCTGCCTGCCACACCACGGACTGTTTCTCCTCTGCTATACTGTCCTGCCTTGGAGCCAGCTAACTGTGGACTGAAACCTCTACATAGTGTGGGCTAAATAAACTTTTCCTCCTTTAATGTAGGATATCAGGTATTTTGTCTCAGCAACGAGAACAGTAACTAAGACAGATATTAACACATACTAAAAGTATTTTACAGCAAAAAAAATACCACCCAATAAAGCAAAAGCACATACATCAAGTTCGAAGAAAAAATCCTGTTCCTTGGATGCAATTTCATAATCTGCTCTTAAAGCGAGGTCATGAACTTTCAGACATTCTCCAAGATCCATTCTCTGGGTAAGAAAAAAAAAGACATTATTGACACAGAAAATACATTTTTATATTTACAGAGCTCTCTTTGGAACATACATTAAGAAATACAGATGTTTATTTAGACTCCCAAATTATAAAACTTCATAAAAAGCATAAAACTTGGTCTTAGAGAAAAACAGCACCAATTCTAAGAGATGGGAACAGCAATCATTTTTGTACTTAAGAGCCTTTCAAAATTTGGAAAAGGTTCTGTACCAACAAAATACATAACACAAAGATAAAGACAGTTTATTAGTAACACCCAGTACAAGTTCACAAAGAATAAGAGAAATAAAATACTCATGCTAAACCTAGTATCACTCCACTTAGAATTTCCAATTAGGAATCATTTTTCAAACCAGAGACTTTTTTCACACCTGAGACAAAATCTAATCCCTAAATATCTATTAATTTTTGCATGTATGTGGCAACTGACTAGATCTTTCATGAAATCCTTTTGGAGGAAAAACAAGTCAGAGGCAAAAGTAATTACATATGTGAGGAATGGGTGATTAACAAGGAACTGACTTTCCAACTGGAGGTATATACCTCTGCCCCTGGAATTTCTCAGTCTCTAGAGAGTTAGTGAAAAAGAAGAGCAAGTCAAAATAGTACAGTAAGTATTCTTTTGTTACAAGTCATATATAAAATGAGTGTACTGCAAAACACCCACAGCAGTAAGGTCATTCCTTCAATAACTAGGTAACGCCTAAGGAAACAGTAGTACGTGACATTGACAGTGGACTCATGAAGCCTGCATTCTTTTTTAATTAACCTTATTGGTACACTTTGTTACACATAATTATCACTCATCATAGGGAGCTGGTAACCCTTAAATGTCTTTATTCCTCCAGTTCTGTTCCATCCCTTCAACCCCTTTCCCCCCTCATTTAAAAAGATTTCCCTTTTAGAGCCTGCACTCTTAAAGACACAAAAATAAATCCCAGCACAGGCTAAGGCAGGAAGAGCACTGTGAGCTCGAGGCTTGGACTACATAGTGAGTTCAAGGCCCAACTGAACTAAAGCAAGATGCTGTCTCAAAAAAAACAAAACAAACAAACAAAAAGGTCAGGGAAATAGCTCAGCGGCACAGCACCAGCCTGGCAAGCATAAAGTCATGAGTTTGATTCCCAGCACCAAAAAAAAAGACAAGACCAGGCAATTAGATAAAAAGTGAAGACATGAAGCCAATTATCAATCAACTGAAAAACTTCACATTAACAAAGAGAAGTAAATTTGTATTACCACTCCAAAGATCACTGGAGAGTAAGATTTTAACTCAATGTTATAAGAAAATTTCTAATAATTAGAGCCTTACAAAGAAAGATGGAAGCTGGGTGTGGTGGTGCACGCCTGTAATCTCAGCATTTGGGAGGCTAAGGCAGGAGGAGTGTTGCAAGTTTGAGACCAGCGTGGGCTACAAAATGAGCTCAAGGTCAGCCTGAACTGCATTAGCAAGACCCTGTCTCAAAAAGACCAAAAAAAAAAAAAAAAAAAAAAAAAAAAAAAAAAAAAAAAAAAAAAAAAAAAAAAAAAAGACAGATGGAAAAAGATAATATGCTCAAATACAGCTTTGCCAATAATTTATCTAGGATACTGAGGAGGAAATTCAATTTGATACCTTTTATTTTTCCTTGTAACGCTGATATTTTATGATTCTCTATAAAACTATTTTATACTCAATTCTTAATTATATACAGGAATTAAGAGCAAAGTACAATTAGTGTCCCTAAAGTTTTCCTTTAAAAAATAAGAGATGCGATTACAGGCATGGTGGCACATGCCTATAATCTCAGCATTCAGGAGGCTGAAGCGGAACAGTTACCAGTTCAAGGCCTGCCTGGGCTACATAGTGAGACCCTGTCTCAAAGAGAGAAATAAGGAAGACATACAAGTTCAATATTGCATAGTTTCTCTTCTACGAGAAACAATATAGTCAGGTGTGGCGGTGCATGCCTATAATTGCAGCACTCCAGAGCATGAGCCAGGAGGATCCTCATGAGTGCTTGGTCAGCTTGGGCTACATAGTAAGCTCAAGACCGGCCTGCACTACATAGTGGGACCTTCTCTCAAAACACACTCCCCATCCCCTAAAGAGAAACAAACTCACTCACTCACTCACTAATTCACTCACTCACTCACTCACTCATTCACTCACTCTACCTACCTACCTACCTACCTACCTACCTACCTACCTACCTACCTCTATACACACACACACACACACAGCAAAGTAGGAGAGAAACAGGAAGTAGGAAGAAGTTCACATACTTTTCCAAATTGCATATTCCATTGTTTTAAAAATACTGAAATACATATACTAACTTACTGCATTTACACTAATAGTTTACCTTATTTCACTGAAAAGTTTGTGTTATGTTTCTTTATTGTAAGAATCTTCTTGGTTTATCTTTGGTACTAAGTAACTTGAAGATAATGACATACAGGTTTAATAACTACTGTTTTTGAGACAGGGTCTCACTATGTAGTTCAGGCTGCCTTTGAACTCACTGTGTAGTCACAGAATGGCCTCAGACTTGCAGTGATCCTCCTGCCTTAGCCTCCTAAGTGCTGGGATTATAGGCATGTGCCACCACACCTAGCTATAATAACTATTGCTACTCTCTTATTTGCTTATGAAAGTTTCATTTTTTTATACAATAAAAAAAATAAATGTCATTAAAATTAGACCCACATCTTTCATCACTCACTGAACATCAAAATGGATCTTATACTTGCTGGAAGATAGAACAGGGAGAACTCTTGAAGACATTAGTGTGGGCAAAGACTTTATGAATAAAACCCTGATGGCCCTGAAACTATCACAAAGAATAAAAACCTGGGATCTCATCTTATTAAAAAAGCGTTCACATAGCAAAAGAAACCATCAACAGAATGAAGAGACAATCCACAGTGTGGGAAAGAATTTTAGCCAGCTGTTTCTCAAAGGACTACTATGTAGAATATATAAAGAACTCAAAACAATCAGACCCCTAACTTAAAAATTTAAAGACCTAATTAAAAAAGGGGCATCAGAAATGAATAGACATGTCTATTCATTGAAAAAAGGTGAAGGGCTGGGGATATAGCTCAGTGGAATAAGCGCCTGCCTAGCAAGCGCAGGGTCCTGAGTTCGATCCCCAGTACCGCCAAAAAAAAAAAAAAAAAAAGAAAGGTGAAGATAAAGATGTAGTTTTTCTAAACAAGGGAGAGTAGTCAACCTATAAAGGAGAATAAGCTTGAGAAATTTACAGGTAAGTGGATGCACCTTAAGATCATACTCTTAAATGAAACAAACTGGACACGTGTAAATACATTGATTCTCTGGCATAAGAATATGAAGTGTAAATAAGGACCATGTATAACAGATATTGTGAAGTAGGAAGAAAATGCTCAAAGGAGAAGGGAAACACTTGAGAGGGGAGGGGGAAAGGAAGGAAGGAAGGAAGGAAGGAAGGAAGGAAGGAAGGAAGGAAGGAAGGAAGGAAGGAAGGAAGGAAGGGTAAAAAAAATTAGAAAAGGAAAAAATGGCAACAAAGCTTTCATAAGTACAAAGGGGAGGAGGGGTTGAAGGGTTGGTAGGGGAATGGGGGAAAAAAGGAAACAAGTTATATCAAGTACAGGTACAAATTCTCTGTGATAAATGTGATCATTATATATACCTAAAATGTACCAACTATATCTGATTGGAAAAAAACAGAATAATGGAAACCAGGTGAAATGTGAATTGACTTTTGTATTTTATTTAATGAAGTACCAACATTAATTTCTCACTTTACATACACATACAAAAAAATCCACTAAAAACTGTCATTGCTCTAAATGTTTTAAAACACTATGCTGAGCAGTTTGAGATTTTTTTCCCAGGGCCCAGTGTTTACTCCCATTCACACTGTACTAGTTAACAAACGGAAGAGTTTTCCTAGTGTCAATAACCAACAACTGAAGTTTCCAAGAGATATGCAGAAACTCCAAGCTGCTTACTCAGCAATATTTATTTTTTAAAAAGCAGAAGAAAAAAATTTAAGTATTAGATGGGCATGGTAGCACATGCCCATAATCCTAGCACTTGGGAGAGAGAATGCCAAATCCTAACCACTAGACCACCAGGGAGGCTCTAATCCTAGCACCTGGGAGGCTGAAGCAGGAGGACTAAGGCAAGCTCAAGGCCAGCCTGGACTACATAGGGAGACCCTGTCTCAAAAACAAAACAAAGTCATAAACACTCCTTTTAAACACACTGGAGACTGAACTCAGGGCTTTCACTCTAAGCTACAACACCAGCCAGCTGGCTGGCTGGCTGTTCATTTGTTTGTTCATATGTTCATCTGTCCGTCCGTCTGTCCACTCGTTCATTCAGACAGGTTTCCCTAAGTATGTAAGTCGCCCAGGCTGGGCTCAAACTTGTGATCCGCCTGCCTCAGCCTCTTGGAATGCTGGGATTACAGGAGTGAGCTACCAGGCCCAATGCTCGTAGGTATTTTTTAGTGTGCAGGGTCAGAAACTACTAACTGATCTAGTTTCATTCTTATTCTCTGTACAGAAACAATGGCTTGTTTAGGGTCCTCACTACAAAACCTGGTTAGGCTGATTTCTAGACTACCATCCCTTCCACTTACATCATTCTAGTTTCCAATGAGTTCACTGCTCAGTACTTTTCAATCATCTCTCATAATACTGTACCTAGAAAAAAGCGCTCTGCACAGTAGGTATCCTGTCAGTTCCCTTAGCTTTATATTTCATAATTACATGTCCAATGTGTTCTCAATAAAAAATTCCAAGTAATATGAACTTTGTTTGCCTCACTGTGTTTTTCACCTGAACATCTCTGTCTCTGACAGGAACCTCAGGATACTTCCCTCCTCGCCTTACATTTATATCATGCAACCAGCCAAAGGAAAAGGGAGGGCTGGGGATATAGCTCAGTGGAATAAACACTTGCCTAGCAAGCACAGGGTCCTGAGTTCGATCCCCAGTACCGCAAAGGAAAAGGGACTGTGTGGTTTAAGAACAAGGGCTAGGAACGTGGGCAGGGACAGAGCCCTGGGTCTCACCCCCAGCACCACAACAAAACAAAGAGAAGGACAAAATTATACCACTATAATACTGGCTGAGTTGGTGAGAGTAGAGTTGGAAGGAAGGTCTACTTTCAGGTGAAATATGGGGAGGGAAGAATGAGAAACTTCACTGAAATGTCAGCCCCACAAGGGTGAGCACTATTTCTTTTACGCATGATATGCCTTTAGTGGTACCTGTGTAATCCTTAGTATCCTGTTGAATGAGTAAGACTGGGAAAAGAGTGGAAAAAGCTCGGCACAGGGGCAGAGGAACAAGTGGGAGTGTAGAAGCACTCCACGACAAAGCCACACTTGGCTTCTGGAACGAGGGCTCCTAGCGTCTCCTTTGAGTCATTCTCCTTTGCTTGGACTCCATTTCTTGCTATGTGCTTAAGCCTCTTTTCACCTTTGTTTTCCTCTTTCAGGAGGCAGAATACTTGAGTTCTATCCTAAGCTCTTGAAACTTTAGTCTGGCTTAACACAAGCACCTGGGAGCCCAAACCCTAGGAGCAAGGACCTACCTTCAACGGAGAAGGTGTTTTTGCTTGGAATGTCTTCAATGCTCTTTTTTTTCCTGGCACCTAGCATGTCAGTACACAGAGCTAGGCTGATTTTTAGAATTCTAGATACCAGTCATCCATGTTGCTTGGTCCATGACATCATCACTTAGCACCTACTCTGGTAATGAGCAGCATTTAAAATGTAACAATTTAAAAAGAAAAAGGAAAAAAAAAAATCCAACAACTACCTGCCATTAAAAGTGAGTGCAGAGCAAGGCGTGGTGGCACACAACTGTAATCCCAGCATTCAGGAGGCTGAGGCAGGAGGATTGTTGCAAATTCAAGACCAGCCTGGGCTACAAAGTGAGCTCAAGGCCAGCCTGAACTGCATAGCGAGACCTTGTCTCAAAAAGACAAAAAAAGTGAGTGCAAAGGAAAGCATGACTCAGTTAACATTCTGCTGTTTAAGTGATCTATATTACAAGGCCCTGCAGAGAGCCCCATGGCAGAACCACGCTGCAGACCCCACACAGCAAGCGGCCATTCCCTCTTCTACTCCGCCATGTCAACTCTGACCACAGCTCATTAACATGTTTCAGTGCTTCCAACAGCATGTAGGAACTTTTGCTTTGGCCGCTGATTCTCTTTTTAAAAAAATGAAACTAAACAAAATGTTCGATCATTTATTCCAATTTAAAATAATTATTTATGATAAAAGCCACAGGAAGAGTTTCAAAATTGAACAAGTAATTTACTTCATAATTAAATTGTTTCTACAAGTTTATTCCCTTTTGTTGTCTCTGAGACAGAATCCTGTTGCAAAGCCCAGAACAGCCTTGAACTCACTATGTACCTCAGGCCAGCCTGAACTCACAGTGATTCTCCTGCCTCTGGGGTATGCCACCACATCCAGCTTTCCACAAGATTATTCTTGTACTCCACTTTAATTAACAGGCATTCTTAGACTGCAAGTGAAAAAAATAATGCTCATTTTCAATTGAATAATTTCAATTCCACATTTTGTCTCCTCCATTTCCAATTTATTCCTCCAGCACTTTTTTGGGGGAGACAGGGTCTCACTATATAATCCAGGCTGGCTTCAAATTCATGGTAGTCCTCCTGCCTCAGCCTCCCAAGTGCTGGGATTAGAGGTGTGCACTACCATACCCAACCTCCAGGAACACTACCAATTAATTACACCTGATCCTAATACTGTTTCCCAAACCCCATAGCAGTCCATTCTACTCTTCTGTTTAACAAAACTGGGGGCTGGGGATATAGCTCAGTGGAATAAGCGCTTGCCTAGCAAGCGCAGGGTCCTGAGTTCGTATCCCCAGTACCACAAAATAAATAAATAAATAAATAAAGATTGGAAAAATAACAAAACTGGTTCTGCTTTTTTGTCATTTTGCTTTTGAATTTCTAAAAATGAATGGGCTTAAGCCTCATTAGAAAAACAATCTCTTAGTTTTCTCTCCTCTCTAGTAGACCAGGCTTTGCACAACCCATAAATATTAAACTGATTTGGGCTGGGTGTGGTGGCACACGCCTGTAATCCCAGCAGTCAGGAGGCTGAGGCAGGAGGATTGTTGCAAGTTCGAAACTAGCCTAGGCTACAAAGTGAGCTCAAGGCCAGCCTGAACTGCATGAGACCCTGTCTCCAAAAAAAAAAAACTGCTTTGATTGAAAATTCTAGGAACTTATAAAAAACAACACAGTAAGTACTCATAAGATAAACAGACAATAAAGTTTAGTAATTTTTGTTATAGAGGAAAGAAACATTTTAAGAGGGTCCCAGCAGGAGTTTGATTCAAGTACAAAATAGCCACACAGACAAATTATATACCCATTAAAGTGATTTTTTTTGTACCTGAGAGGGCACTAGGGAAAAAAAAAGAGGCCAGGCATGGTAGCACATGCCTGGAATCCCAGTACTGGGGAGGCTGAGGCAGGAGGATTGCTAGAGTTTGAGGCCAGCCCAATCTACATAGTGAGTTCAAGGTCAGCCTGAACTACATAGCTATACCCTATCTCATAAACAAACAAACAACAAGCTAGGGGGTAAAAAAAGAGTGGCAGAAACCTATGAGATGTTACTGAAACATAGCCATGTTTAAAGTTTTAATTGTTACAGTAAAAGACACATTGTTGTTAATCCTCCTGAAAATATTCCCCCCTCGCTTTCAACACACTCACCCCACCATTCTTGGTACTTGATGAAGCAGTTCTGGAAGTCCTTCTACATGTCTAAAATTGCACTGGCATGCTGCCATATCTATAATCAATTGAAAACATTTACCCTTTATGGTAATTTTGACTTAGAAAAACCCAGACATTACATGGTGCCAGATATAGCAGAAAAGATGAAAGAGGGAACACCAGATTTTTTTGTTTTGTGGAGACAGTGTCACACACTGTTGTCTAGGCTGGCCTTGAACTGGTTATGTAGCAAGGGTGGCCTTGAACTCCCATGAACTCCTTGTGATTCTCCTGCCTCAGCCTCCTGAGGGCAAGGATTACAGGCATGCACCACCATGCCCAGCCAAAATGTTTGTATGAGCCTATGTGTCCACTTGACAGCACAGACAGCGGCACTCAGTGCATTCCTATCATATCTTGTGAAGATACTGAGAAAGGGTTCCAGAGCAGCTTCAGAACACAGCAACAAGGTGCAATGTCCTGAGTTTAATTCCCAGTACAGAAAGAAAGAAAGAAAGAAAGAAAGAAGGAAGGAAGGAAGGAAGGAAGGAAGGAAGGAAGGAAAGAAAGAAAGAAAAGGAAGGAGGGAGGCAGGCAGGCAGGCAGGCAGGCAGGCAGGGAGGGAGGAAATGGCCACAACCTGGGCATGGGGGCCGATCTTGTTATCCTAGCACTCCAGAAGCTGACGCAGAAGGATCTCTGGGAGTTCAAAGCTAGACTATGTAGCAAGCCCCTGTCCCCAAAAACAAACAAATCAGAAAATGATCAACAATGATGGAGTAAACTGTTCAAAGGGGAACACTCCAAAATTAATGACAATGCATCTTTTACTATGATACACTTTTAAAAATTTAAAGTCACTGTATATTTTTATCTCCTTTGTATAACAAAATGCCACTACTGTGATCCAGAAATACACACTGCTGTGAGTTTTATCTGTTTTAAGTTTTTGGTGTTGGTTAAATTATATGCAATAAGCATGTATTATTCTTACAATCAAAAAAAAAGAAATCAATGAGACCACTTTAATTTTAGAGAAAAAATTTATGTAGTAGGAACAGAGGCTTATATAAATTTTACAACAAAACCAACAAATGAAGTTATGTATGATGATACCTGCTTGTAATCTGAGCTACTCCGGAGTAAGGAAGGAGGGGCCCAGTTCAGGACCAGCCTGAACAACTTAGCAAGACTCTTGGGGGTAGGGGGGATCTAGCAGAAAAAATTGGCTATATATATTCAAAAGCCTGAATCCAGACTCTGATCTTTCACTATGTTTTAAACTAAAATAAAAATGGATTAAAGATCTAAATACTAAAATACAAAAACCTCCAGAAGATAAACTAGACAAAACTTGAGAAACAGGCATCAGCAAGGGCTTTCCGAACAGAACTCCAACGCCTAAGAAAAAACATTAAGAGTCAACAAATGGGATGTGATCAAATTAAGCTTCTGCACAGCGAACAGTGAAGAGACAACCTACAGAACAGAAAAAAATAATTTTGCCAGCTACACGACAGAAGACTAATATCTAGAATAAAGAGCTCAAAAAATTAGAACCCTCCCAAACCAAAAGTGGCAATCAAAAAAACAGGCAACTGAAATGAATAGACACTTTTTTTTTAATTTTTTTTTTTTTTTTTTTGCGGTACTGGGGATCGAACTCAGGACCCTGCGCTTGCTAGGCAAGCGCTTATTCCACTGAGCTATATCCCCAGCCCCTTTTTTTTTTTAATGTCTCCCCAATGGCTCATGCATTTATTTATTTATTTATTTATTTATTGGCGGTACTGGGGATTGAACTCAGGACCCTATGCTTGCTAGGCAGGCACTTATTCCACTGAGCTATATCCCCAGCCCCCGAACAGACACTTCTTAAGAAGTACAAATGGCCAATAAATGTTCAACTTTGCTGGGCAACAGAGAAATGCAAATTAAAACACCACCAAGATTCCATTTCACTCCAGGATAAATGGCTATCATCAAATCAAATAATAACAAATGCTGGTGAGGCTGCACAAAAAAAGGAACCCTTCTACACTGCTTTTAGAAAATGTAAACTAGTACAACCACTATGCAAATCAGTACGGAGATTCCTCAAAAAACTAAAACTAGAAACTCCATTTGATCCAGCTATTTCCTTGCTGGATATCTGCCTGAAAGAGTTAAAGACATCATAGTAGATGATACAAGCATACCCATGTTTATAGCATTACAACTCATAACAGCTAAATCTTGGCAGTGGCTTACATGTTTATCAACAGATAAATGAGTAAAGAAAAATGTGGCACTTATAGACAAAGAGTATGTCTTTGCTATAAGGAAAGATAAATTTGAGTCACTTATAGGAAAATGGATGTATCTCAGAATCCATAATGTTAAGTGAAATAAATCAGATATACAAGCCTTAATATCAAATGGTTTCTCCTATATGAGAACCCCAAAGAATAAATGAATTAAAAAGCAACATAAAAGGTAGAATAAAGGGAAACAAAACATGGAGGAAGAGGGAAGGAGATGTATAAAGAATTAAGACCTTCTATACATGTACCATCTCTCCATGGTGAATGTAATCATTATGTACTACAAACATGCATTAATAAAAAACTAGGGAGGCCAGGCGTGGTGGTGTACACCAGTAATCCCAGCACAGAGGAAGCTGAGGCAGGAGCATCGCTGTGAGTTCGAGACCAGCCCGGGCTACAAAGTGAGCTCAAGGCCAGCCTGAACTGCATAATGAGACCCTGTCTCAAAAGGATAAAAAATCAACAAACAAACAAAGAAAAAGATCAGCCTAGACTACCTAGTCAGTTCAACCTGGCCTACATAGCAAGTCCCTGTCATAAAGGGGGCGGGGTGGGAGGCAGGAGACAGCACAAATGTTTCAAGAAGAAAATAAATTACTTCCTATGTGGAGGATGAACACAAGCAATTTAACTAGAACCAGGGGATTTCTAGTAGAAGACACAAGAAAATAATGCTGAAAAAGAATATAAGCCAGGTATAGTGATACATACCTATAATCCCAGTACTCAGCAGAGTGAGGCAGGAGGATGAAGATGTGGGAAATCAGCCTGAACTATAAAGCAAAACCCCATCTCAGGAAAAACAAAAACATACCCTCACAGAAAAAGTAAAAACAGCATATAGAATTATCCTGGCCTAGAGGCTACTAGTTTGCAATCACTGACTAGACTGTGAAAGATTATAAAAAGGAGCCTTATGCAGAATTTGCTCTACAGGCAAAGAACAACTACTTGGACAGAAATATGACATGATGAAATCCATGTTTAGAAGCATTACTGTTATCAGACGAGCTGACAAGAGACCAGGAACAAGGGAGGCTACTATTACAGAATAACAAACAACATTAGGATCAAATTAGAAAAGGAAGGAGAAAAGAAATGAAAGTTAAACCAGAGTGCTAAAGAAAAGCATTTTAAACATGAAGGACCTCTGAAATCAATTCTAACACTACCTTCCTATAAGTGTGCAAAATAGGCTCAAAAAGATCAAATGTTTTGCCTAGAAACAAATTAATGACAGTCACCAGAACACAAATGTCAACAGATCTTTTAATAAAGCTCAACAGTCCTTCAAAAACTGTCTCTCAATAATTACTAAGTGGAAATGAAGTATGGAGCAGAACAAGACAGGAGTCTTTTAAAGGTTTCAAGTATCTCAAGAGTGAGAACAGAGGTACCACTAAGAGAACTCACTAAAGCAACTGGAAGATTGCTTCGTGCAAGAAAATATCTTCTTTTGTTCACACTGAATTTGACCTAACAGCAGGAAATGCTGATACTAGTGTCTGGTATGATACAAATATGTCTATAAGCAAAATATAGGTTTTCTTTTTTCAAGCAGAAAGTTTTATGTATTCCGCCTTGGAATTGAATTATAGCTCAAGCATTTATCTGGGAGAGGACCATTAACAAACTCTGTAAGAAAACAAATTATAATCTCTCTATTTATTAACAATGGAGATATTCAAACATATTCCTGAGCAGCAGAATCACCTGCAAAATCATAATGGTTAGTCGGGGAGAAGAAAGCATGCTTGAGAACATGAATTCCTAGAGATGTGTCACTTAATAATGTAATAAGGACTTTCATCACACTTAAGACTTTAAAATAAACACCATACATACAGCTAGAGATGTGATTCAGTGGTAGAGAGCTTGCCTAGCACACATGAGGCCCTATATTCAACCCTCAGTGTTACTACACACCCCAAAAAATCTTCCTTCATATTAACCCCAACACTTTTCTTTTTAAAACTGCCTTGGCTATCATGACTTTCTCTGCAACAGCCACCTTGCTTTCTCCAGTTTCTCCCTCATTCTTCACTCTTACTTCTTCAAATAAACTGTCAACTCTTAAAAAAAAAAAAAAACCTTAATGAGAGAAACAGTTCTATTTTCATGTAACTTAGCTTTAATTCTTCAATTTAATTATTCTGTTTAGTTTGTTCAAAATAATTCCTTCCATTTGTCTTTTAATGTTTTCTAACACTATTCTAAGACACTCAAATGTGACAGTAATAATTTAGATATAGTAGGAACATAGCAAGGAATGCAATGAACATCAATATTGCTAAAGTATGATACTATAAAAGAGTATAAACCAGCAAGAGAAACACTGAAATAAAACCATGACATCAGATGTGATTTCTTCCATCTCTCCTACCAATGCTACTTTTTTTCTGGTGTTTTTTTCCTGGTGTTTGGAAAAAAGAGTCTTTCTACTCAGTCCAGGCTGCTTTGAATTCATTAGCTGCCTTGAATACCCTAGCCTTGAACTGGCTGACCCTCCCACCTCAGCTTCCCAAGTGCTAGGATGACAGCCAAAGGCCACTGCACCCAGTGACAGGAATGTTATTCCCTAACGCACAAATCACCTAACACTTTGGTCCTCAATTCTTGTACCTACACTCAGTTTCCTATTTGTAAACTTTGCCTTCGATCCAAATTCAGTACTTGCTTTAAGACACAGTTTAAAAACAAAAAAAGGGGTCAAGGACATAGCTCAGCAGTACAGCACCTGGCTAGCAAGCGTGAGCCCTTGAGTTTGTTTCCAGGTAGCCAAAAATAGATAGATAGACAAGAAAAGCCTAATACAATATGGAAAACACCTTGAAATAACAGGAATACCTGGATGTGAGTTTTAATTATATCACTATTGTTTAAAATAAAAATTAAGCCAGGCGTGGTGGCATATGCCTGTAATTGTAGCACTCAGGAGGCTGAGGCAGGAGGATTGTTGCAAGTTCGAGACCAGGCTTGGCTACAAAGTGAGCTCAAGGCCAGTCCAAACACCATAGGGAGACCCTGTCTCAAAAAGACCAAACAAAATTAAATAAATAAAATAAATAAAAAATAGCCAGGTGAGGTGGTGCACACCTGTAATCCCAGCATTTGGGAGGCTGAGGCAGGAAGATCATTGTGAGTTCAAGACCAGCCTGGGCTACAAAGTGAGCTCAAGACCAGCCTGAACTGCACAGCAAGATCCTGTCTCAGAAAGATGTAAATACATACATACATACATACATACATACAAAATAAAATAGCGGGTAAGGCTCAAAATGCACAAGCTATGGTGTTGGACCCAAAATAAATGAAATAAAAGTAGTTTTTCTTTGCTATTCCCAATCTTGGCTCTAAAACCTAACAAGTCCTATTGATGAGTACTAGACCAAGAAAAATACAGAAAAGTAGTTCTGGCTTTTCTACTACTCCCCAACCCTACCTTCCAGGGTGCTAGGTTACAGGTTATTTGCCACCACACCTAGAGACTAATCCCTTCTTACCTGTCTCATCCCATCTGAACCCCCCAAGCCCATTTTTCCAACTAAAGACTAATTATGCTCGTCTACCTTTTCCTATAGAATCTTTCTTGAAAAAAAGCTTCTATTCTGTTCTGAGCCTACATATGCAAAGATAATTTGAAAAAATTAAAGAGACCATACCCTCATAAAATACTACTACCCACTTGGGAAGACGGGAGTAGGGACACATAACAAGTACAGTACCTATTTAGTAGTACAGAGAGTAAGTACATTGGGATGCTAGAGCCCAAAGATCAAACAGCTAGAAGCTAAGGCAACTGTGTGTAGTCACTGAGGCAGGATTCAAATCTGAATCTAGGTGGAGAAAAAAGATAAGCACAACTGAGAGGCATGCTGAAGAAAGAAAGTAATGAAACAAGAGGACAAAACCACTAAGTTTTAGTTTTTCACTATATACAATATGAAGCTACCACAAATTTCTGTGTAGTAACAATATGGGGTGTGTTAATATCCCTCCAAAATAACTAGCTACATGTGGAAATTAAATCATTTCTCTTGGGAGAGATGCTTTGGATGCATGCCCATTTCTCTCTTCCTTATACTGTTAAAACATGTTGGGATTGTAGATCATAAGAAATGGGGTGTTGGTTGATTTTTTTTAAAACATTGCTCATGAATGTGAAGTTGTATTATTTAACTATAATATTCTTGGTATAAAATCTTGTCACATGTATAAAAGACCCCAATTTTAAAAAAGACTAGCTTCTTCTCAACATGCAAATGTCTTCAAATGTTACTTCACTGCAAAGGTTTCCTTCAACCACCTTGCCGGAGTAGCCCCATGCCTTGGCCTGTGCCCTGCCAGATCCCAAGCACTAAATCCCCATCCACGCCGTTCTGCATTAACTTTTCTCACCAACTGGAGCCACTCCCTTCCACACTGCAGGGTCTGCCTCCTGCATCACACTCCAAGTTCCTACAATCACAACAGAAACCCATGCCCACTTCAGTATCTCTACCATTCAACACAGCACATGGCACACAGCAGGTACAAGGCAAGCATTTAAGGAAAAGAACTGACCAGCACCATTCTCAAATAAAAGGTTTGACCTTTTTTGTTTGCAGTACTAGGGACTGAGTTTAGGGCCATTTTGCACTAGGCTGTATACCTCTAGCCATTTTTTATTTTCAGATAAGTTCTCAAGTAGTTAAGATAAATAAATTCTTGAAAGTTTTAACTTTTACATTTAAAATTACTTTCTTTTAGTTAACCAACTCAATTTACTGATGGGATGACTTCTAGAAACAAGCATTGTAAACTTTTACCTTCATTCGGTCCTCATTAACCTGATCCATTCTTCCACAGCTTAATTTGAGTATTACTAAAATTTTATCACAACACTTTTATCAGTAGTAACAATTTCTAAAACTTAAAGGTGCCTTTTATAATAGATTTATTTATATGCTTAACATTCTACTTTTAGGTGGAACAATCACTCATTCAATAAAATGGGAAGAGCCAGGCTTGGTGGTACACAACTATTATCCCAGGAACATGAGGCTAGAGTATCTCTGCAAGTTCAAGCTTACCCTAGGCTACATAGTGAGTTAAAGCCCAGCCTAAACTACATAGCGAGACCCTGTCTCAAAAAAAAAGAGGAAAAGAGATGAGACCCTGTTCTAGATGCTGGCCATAGAACACTGACAATGACCATCCCAAGAAACATATCTATGGCTGATTTAAAAATACTTGTGCAGATGTACTTCTTACCACTTATTCTGCTTATCTTTATTTTCATGTCTCTTTTAAACACGCATTCTCAGAGAAACTTGTGATTTTAAAGGTCAGGTTGTATGTAACCAAATAACTGAATATACACCGTATCTTACAAGAAAAAGTCAAACAAGAAATACAGGAAGTTTCCATGAGTAAAAACTATTCTTTGAATAAAATCCAGAACCTACTGGGTCACCATAAGACCAACTCAGAACTTCTGACTATGAACACTATCACATCCAATCATTTCTAAAAGAGAGAAAAAGAGCTGGGCTTGGTGGTACAAACTGTCATCCCAGATAATAGGGAAGCTGAAGCAGGATTCCCAATGTAAGGTCAACCTGGAAATCGTGTCTCAAAATAAAATTAGAAGATTTGGAATGACAGCTCAGTGATAGAACGCTTGCACAGTAACATGTGCAGGACCCTGGGTTCAATCTCTAGTATTGCAAAAGAAAACAAAAAAATCATGCTTCTTAAAAAAGTCATAACTCAAAGGCTGTTTTCTCTAGTCAGCATCTTGTACCTCCCTGATTAACTTACTAATTTAAGAGTTAGTTATAAACACTAAAGAAAGATAATATGTTACAGAACCATTTTCATGAAACTGAATACCAAAATATTCTTTTTTGTTTTGGTCTTTTTGAGAAGGGTCTCGTTATGCAGGTTCAGACTGATGAACTCGCTTTGTAGCCCAGGCTGGTCTCAAACTCACAATGATCCCCCTGCCTCAGCCTCAAGTACTGGAATTACAGGTATGCGCCACCATGCCTGGCTAACAACTTCTATACAAATTGTCAGTTATGAGTATAATTTTTAGAAATCACACTCTATACAAGTGCTTGATATAAAGTGTAACTTCTTAATAGTGAGAAAAGCCAAAAAGTACATTTCTATCCTTTGGAAAACAATCTACACTATCAGTAAACCATAAGCTCCTGGAAGTAACAAATCTAAGGAATAAGGTCAGGAAAGCTAACAGGCATCCTTTAGTTTTATAACCTTTGGTTATAAAAGAAAAAGCATGATAAAGCTGACAATTTAGTTATTTTCCTTCTTCATATAACATACAAAAACAGCCAGGCATGGTGGCATATGCCTGTAATTCCAGCAATATCTGGCAATCACAGCACTCAAGAGACTGAGGCAGAAGGATCACCACTGTAAGTTTGAGGCCAGCCTGGGCTATACAGTCAGTTCAAAGCCAGCCTGAACTATATAGTGAGACCCTACCTCAAAAAAAAAACAAACAAAAGCCATCTTCAACAAAAAAAGGTATTAACTATTCAACTGTGACCCAGAAAAAACATTTGTTCTACAGGGGGGATCAGGTGCTAAAGAAGTAATAGCTCTACAACTGTAAGCCATTTATACATAAGATGACCTGCTAATAGCAGCCCTTAAGAATAATGGACATGAGCAATCATAATGATTTTCAGGTTCTGAAGGATACCACTCTATAACAACTCTAAATCCTCACAAAAATGATCCTAGTCCTCAAAACTGCATATTCTTTAAGAGGATCACAACTACTCTGACCCATACCTACATACTACAATTCTATGTATCGGGCTGCCAGGAAAGAGATTTGATTCCTAGAGTTCCCTTTGGAAGTGACTTTGTAAGACCTTGCCTTAGCTGTTTATCATGTAATTCAGGACATCATCATTTTTAAGCCTCATCCTTACATTCTGTACCATGAGAACAATACTATCCAATAGTATTTTTCTAGCCAGGCACAGTGGTGCACACCTGTATTCCAGTACTTCAGAGGCTATGACAGGGGGATTGCTATGAGTGGGTACCTAAATGAGTTCAAAGCCAGCCCAAACTACATAATGAGACCCTATCTCAAACAACCAATGAAGAAACAAAAAAACCCTCTGAAGTATGCATCTTAAGTTCTGTGATAGGAACCAAGCATGGTGGTACACGCCTGTAAATCCCAGCACTTGGGAAGCTCAGGCAGGAGGATCATTGTGAGTTTGAGGCTAGCCCAGGCTGCAAAGTGAGCTTAAGGCCAGCCTGAACTGCATAAGACCTTGTCTCAGATAGATAGATAGATAGATAGATAGATAGATAGATAGTTTCTATGAGAAGAAAATATTGTCCTTGTTTTGTTTTTGTTTTTTGAGACAAGGTCTCAAAGGTCCAGACTGGCCTTAAACTCACTCAAGGTCCAGACTGGCCTTAAACTCACTCAGGCAGGCCAGGCTGGCCTCAAACTCAAAGCAATCCTCCTGCCTCAGCCTCCAGTGTGCTGGGATTCATTCACCTGGCCCAGAGATCTTAAAATCTGCTAAAACGTGCATTTTACAACCCATCAGTAAGAGCTTCACAAGAAGACAGGCTGAAGACCAACCATCTATTCTCATCAGTTAACAAAGACAGAAGATTATGAATTCCCTACAAAAGCCATGTGTGGTGGTGCACACCTACAAAGCTATCTAGTCCAAAACGTCTGAGGCAGGAGGATTTCAAATTCAAGGCCAGGCTAGGTAACTCAATGAGATCTCTCAAAATTACCTTTTAAAGAATTCTCTATGGGCATGGTGACACATGCCTGTAATCCCAGCACTAAAAAGGTTGAGGTAGGAGAATCACTGGGAGTTTGAGGGCAGGCTTGGCTACAGAGTGACTTCAAGGCCAGCCTGAACTACAAAGTGAGACCCCATCTAAAGAAAAGGGGGTGGGGAGGATATAGTTCAGCAGCACAGCGCCTGCCTGCCAACCAAGCTCGAGGTCCTGAGTTCAATTCCTGGTAGCCCCCCACTTCCCAAAAAAGAAAGAAAAAGAAAACATGCTGGACAAGACTATAGATCAGATAATTTGTGTTTGAAGAATATCAAACACAATAACATCAAAATGTTATTAATTGTTAAAGATGAGTGATAAATATTAAGTCCATGAGTGCTTAGACTATTCTATTTCTGCTTAATAAAAGCATCAGAAATGTTTTTTTACAGATTGAGCTTTGGTTCCAATTTTACTTCATATCAAGAGAGCCGAGTGATTTTGATATGAAGTAACTAAATATCATTAAGGCTGATTTCTAATCTGTAACTATGACTAATATATTTCCCATAATCCTTTTAAGAAATAAATGAGGGGTGGGACTATAACTTAAGCATAGTGTTTGCCTAACATGCTCGCAATCACAGGTGCAATCCCAAGTACCACAGGAATGCAAACAAAGGGGGCACTTAGCTGTATTATATATATTAGAAAATGTAAAACACATTGCAAAGTCAGATTTTATTATTAATGTCATACTAGAAAAAATGTAATACATTAAAATTTTGCTATGGATGATTTTAAAATATTAAAAAGTAAAACGAGCTAAATTCTATTATTTTATTGATGTAGTCTAAATTTATCTGAAGTGAGAAATTAGAGCCACTATTAACTACGACACAGCCGAAAATAATTCTAGGAACTAAAAGAGCAGATGTAAGTTTGTTGTCAGATATTACCTGCTAACAGTCCTACATCAGAAATAAGATTTATTACTTTGTGGTCCTCAGCTTCCAAAAGAACATTTAAGTTTTTGTTTGTTTAACATAATACAGTTTCAACTGTCTTGAAAATAACAGCAGGGCTTCCTGTTGTATATCCCTTGATAGTCTTCTATTTGGGGTAGGTCCTTAATTTAATTCTTTCTACCAAAATAAACCACTCATTTAGGCATCAGTACCTAAGGGAGGAAAATCTTTTCTGGCAAATGCCAGCTCAAGATTTAGCCCCTACTAGCTCCCACTACCATCAAGTGCATCTTCTACCACCTTCCTTCCATCAAGTGAGAGAAGTGCTACAGCTTTCATAATCATTTCAACCAACAACCAAACCCGAAAGTCAAAGAATTAAATTCTTTGTTCCATGTAAATAAGTCCATCATCAAGTTTTTTGCCTTTTAAATAAAAACGATACTCTAGCTGGGCATGGTGGTACACACCTGTGATTCCAGCACTCAGGAGGCCGAGGCAGGATTGCTCCAAGTTCAAGGCCATCCTGGACTACAAAAGCAAGCGCAAAGCTGGGCGTGGTGGCACACGCCTGTAATCCCAGCACTCGGGAGGCTGAGGCAGGAGGATCATTACCAGTTCGAGATCAGCCTGGGCTACAAACTGAGCTCAAGGCCACTTTGACCTGCACTGCATAGCAAGACTGTCTCAAAAAGTCAAAATAAGAACAAAGCCAAAAAACAGTCAAGTTTAAAAATCAATCAATCAGGGGCAGGGGATATAGCTCAGTGACACAGCACCTGCTTGGCAAGTGCAAGGTCCTAAGTTCGATTCCCAGTACCAAAAAAAATCAATTAATTACTTCTAAACTAAAGCCTAACTACCTCTATATTGCAAGTAAGTGCTTTTAAAAAAACTTCTGAAGGATGGGAAAAATATTTAAAAAAAAAAATTCTGTGAGGAAACCCATTACTGTAGATTTAAATCATCAACCTAATTAAACAGATGAAAGGGATACAAACCCCTCCTCTAGTAACTGTTTAAAATACTGCTTAGTAATTTGACAAAAAAATTAAGACTCTGTACATAGTTCATCTTTCTAGTATACCAGTAATCAAATAGATTTAATAAACACGTACGGTTCCAGAAAGGACATCATGGGGGCAACAGTTGAGAAGGTGGCTCTTGCATACTCTGTCATCGCTGAATTTGATTCGCTGACGAGTAGTGTCTCCTGTAATATAGAAAAGTTAATAACATACAAGGTTAGACAACAAGAAAGTATTTATTTCCTGAAAGCCCTAGTATCGCTAGCTTTTGATGTGTGGCTATATACACACACACATTTATAAATCAGGTCAAGAGAGATTAGCTTTTTTGTAACATCCTATAGAAAAACTACTTTACAGAACATGCAGTTGCAGTATGTGTACTGCACATGTAATTCAAACAGTCAAAGTGGGAAAGCAATGCATTCTGTTAAATAGAATACTTCAGGAAAGCATAGGATTTTAGAGCAGGAATGGACCTTAAAGTTTATCAAGTCCAACTCCTTCATATTGCAGATGAGGAAAACTGAGGCCCCAAGAGGTTAAAGGATTGCAGCAGACCCACTAAGAGAGTTTCTACTGGAATACAGTGTTCCCTTCTTGACAGTAAGCATTGATTTATTTTGTAATTATTTACATTAATTGAAAAACATAAAAAGTAATCTTGCAAACATTGCATACACACTGCGAATCCCCACTGAACCCCAGACGCCATTTCTTCCACTATTTTGTTCCAGCTGAAGTGTCTCCCTTTTGCTGCTGGGAGGAGTTAGAGAGGGTAGAATAACGCATTTAAGAGCGTACAAACCTGGAAGAAGGACTTACACACCAGTCAAACAAAGGCACATTGCCTAAATGAAATGTTAACTTTCTTATGCCTCCAAAGGTTCCACAGCTCCAAGTTTATGTGGTCTGTGCTATATATTGCCAAACTGGGTACATTTACATTTATCCTGTCTTCATATAAAACAAAACACCTCCTAAGCAACAGAAGCATCCAACCTGCTTATCAAACACGGTATCTACTCAAAATTTTAAAGAATCTAAGAAAAAGAAAGGTGTCTAGCTCTGATAACAAAATATAGATGTTATAATTTTTTGCTTAGAATCTCTGGGGGGGAAATTCATAAGGATGTTTTCTCTTTCTATATAAAATGATAAGCCCTAAAAAAAATAGTGTTTTATTTTAGCCTTAAATTGGTATTGTCATTAATGAATGAAAACCTACTGGTGAATTACTGAAGCAAAACTATTGGCACCAAGAGATCATAAATACCTCTACAGCTGACAATGCCTGGAGCACTCCAAAAAATTTCATCTAGGAATTGATTCAATCATTCAAATCACTTGTGTTTTCACACATAACAAAAAGGTTAAAATTTCCTCTTTCAAACACGCTTATATTGAAGAGCTTAAATTCAAAGAAAACACTGAGGGGTAAAACTTTGTTCGAATTGTTTTAACGTGGTTAAAAATATTTTAAGAATATCCTACAGGGTATACATATTTAAAAATTTACAGCTGGAATGATAGCTTCAGAGCAGTTCAACAATAGGTTTTCTAGAGGCTAGTCTCTAGTAGGTTATTTTTTTACACAATTTGGAATAATCCATTTAGTGTTCACGCCTGCTACTATAATAAAGATTATTTTGATGGTCCTTTTTCCTTTTAAACACAACTGCTTTTGTTCCACATTCATTAACACATCTGAAAAGTTAGTGATAACTCACGGCTCGGCGAATGCGGGGCCTTTCTGACACTCCCTTGCAGATTGAAGTAGGCAGGCATAGAAACATTGAACCTTTACAAATAAAACAAGGGGCCAGATTGTTCAGTTTGTATAGAATAGACTCTGCCAGCAATTTCAATACAGCATCTAGAAGTACATGTTGACTGAAGATTCTTGTATATGAAAACAAAAGTGAACAAAATCAAAGTGTATTAATTTTTTTATAATATTAATTTAACAAGTGTAACCCTAGAGAAGATACCTAACCGCAAGTAAAAGTCCAAGGCCAACTGAAGTTAAAAAGAAAGTTTCTTTAAAAAGTGTACTTATCAAGACTATTAAGTACCTCAACTTCATGTTAAGATGGCACTGTGATAAGCTCACACCAGAATGTCCAAGCTACATAGTAGAGGCTTTCTGTTTCCTATCGCTTAAGGGGGAAAAAAACTCTTTTGTTTTAAATCTGTACCCTAATTATGATAAGGACTTTAAATCAGGAAAACAAAAAAATCTTACATATCCAGGAATCCTTGCTACAGGTATCTAAATTCTTTGGCAATACAACAGTGCTTGGTAAAACTCATGACTCAAGGGTATAAGCTTAGAACAGAGTGTAAGGCCTTAGAATAAAATGAAGATTAACCAAGTTTTAACAATCAAACATTTACTCGAGTAGGGTGACTTTTTTTCTAAGAAATTATGTTAAATCTAATACTAAGGTATTAGATAGTGTGCCCTGAAGACACACTGTCAGCCAAAACATGAACAACTACAAATGTGAGTATAGCAAAGAGGAGCCATGATAAGCTTTTTAAGAAGAAAAACAAGTCTAAAATCAAAAGACATTTAAAAATAACTCCTCACAACAAAGTAAATGGCTGTTCCATAAACATCTGGTAACTGGAGCAAACACAATAGAAGGCCCACTGAATATCAACCGTTATAGAAAGCCTTAAAACAATGAGATAATGAACCTAGTAATTCAAGCACAGAAACACTAAGCAAGGGACTTAGCAAGTGAGGATCTGTTCACTGGTATGTTAAAAAGTTCTATTTAAAAGACTTTAAGGTTAACATTTTAATACAATTTGGCTACAATGCAGTATTTAATAAATTTACACAGGTTTACGCGGTAAGTGTAATTTGGTTAAACAAAGAATTTTAAAATAAAAATATTGGTAATTTTGGTTTCTTTCAAAATATCTGGCCCAAACCATGTTTTTCAAAAGAAACTAGCTAAAACAGCACCCCTTTAAAAAAAAAAAAAAAAAAACCTATAAACAGAACAAACATGAAAGAAATCTTGTAACTTAAGGAGGTATCTTAAAAACTCAATGCACTTCATTTTTGGTTTTGGGGGGCATATAATCACATAAAAATAACATTGTGTGAGCCTAAAATACTGCTCATATAGCATCTAAAAAAAATAAACTATGGGAGAAAAATTGCCCTGTCACACTGACACTGGTTCCAAGTCACAGAATCCAACCTATTTGGGATTCTATTCTCTGTGCCAGGCAATGGAGTTACATTGAGCATAAGACAAGCACTGCTCTACCCCCCAGGAGCCCACACTTTCGTAGAGCAACAGGATACATAATTAACAATTTGTGTGAAATGAGTGTATTGAATAGATTGTACCTAAAGTGATTTTAAGACCCGAATGACCATCACCATCAACAACCAGAGAAGGAGGAGAAAGGCTTCAGGTAGTAAGTAAAAGCCAAAATCTGAAAACCAGCTAGAGACTTAGAGCAAAGGAAAAGAATATTCCACAGAGAAGTAGTATTTTTGACAGAGCTGATAGGCAAGAAGGTGTGGGAACAGTAAGTAAAACATATTAGGCTTTGGCAAATGGCTGTATGTAGGAGAACAGCAAAATTAAGGCCAGAATAACATTCTGGAAGTAAAATTTAATGTCCTAATTTTTTTAATCCAGATTTTTAGTATATAGACAAAAGTTTCAAAATTGTAATGGAGCAGAGACTAGGTCAAGTTATTCAAGTCAACAACAAAAAAATTGACCTACCTACATACACATGGTGGACTCTGTCCTATAACCTCCACAATAATTAGGCTTTGCAGTTACTACAATGCCAAGTTTTTAGAATTAGAAATTTTATTTAGAACTTTGGCAGCCAAAGAGCATTTCATTTGAACAGAAGTATCAAAAAAGGTCTACTAATCTATTAATACTTCTTATCCAAGAAACTATCCTCAAAGTTACAATTCTCTTATCTTCCTCTTTTGTTCAACCCTTTACGGATATCATGAATTACACCCCTTATTTGAGAACACTTGAATCACATACATACAATAAAAACTAGCATTCTTAGTATTTCTGCCCAGGTCTTTCACCAACATAACAGAGCCTGAGGTAGTATGACTGAGTCAGACAGCTTCACTTAGAGAATACAAAACAGCTAGATCTAAAAAGAGAGCTCCTGTCCAAACTACTCAATACCTCTATTCTTAAAATCTCCTTCAGTCTCTTGGAAAGGAAAAATAACCCCATCAGATGTAGTAATACTGCCTTTTATGGTCCTGCCTTTTCTGAAGCTAACTTAAATTTTAGAGTTAACACTTAAAACCTTAACCTAGGTGGTATCATTGTACAAGGTGCATGCCATTTTCCAGATACCCACCCCGCCCCCGTTACCACCCACCCTCTCCCACCCATACAAACAATAAACCAAATTAACTTTCATAGATTTAGGTGCTATTTTAAAAACATCAAAATTTTACTTTACCCATTCTCTCCGATGCTCCCTGTATTTTTTTAAGCTGTGAGTGGATGACCATGCTATGTGATCAACAACTGTGAAGGCTAAGCAAAAGTGAACTGAGTTTAGTATTATAATTTCAAAAAAACCTTAAAGTTTGTAATATTTGACATATTTCATATATGCAGAATCCTATCTTACTGCATATTATCAGGCACTAATGGCAAGCAATTTATAAAGACAATCATTTCTTTTGTACAGAATTAGTTTATAGCTTAGCTTAGGGAAAATAAAAAAATGCTGACAGCACATGAAGCAATGGAAGCATCACCATGTCTATAAATGAGGCCAAGGAGGGAGTGCCTCCCACATTTTCCAGTGTAACAACCAAATCCCACCCCAAAGACAGACATTTTTAGGGGACAAATGTCACAGCTGGTTTGAAACAGTAGGTTCTTCCCCTCTGAAGTAAGATCCATATCCCTTCAGTGATAGGAAAGCTAGACCTAAAAAGAGAAGTACAGAATTGAAAGCTTCAATCTCTGGTCTCCCTGACCCCTTAAACCCCAAATGTAGAGAAATGTTCCTCTCTTATTACCAATTCTTCCAATATATGGGGACTACATAAAGATCCATGGCCAGTTTCTGCTCTACTCCAGGGCACAGAGACCTAAAGACTCAATGCACAGGTAAACTCTTTGTGGAACCAAGGTAAAAGCAGGTGAGAACTGCTAGGTGGTGACTACTACACTAAGAAACCAGCCTGGTCATCTTTACACTTCCCTCACACTTCCTCACCAACTGTACTAACTGTACCACCCTTGTTGTCTCTTTAGACTCCACCTATAGAAACCTTTTAAAGGACCTTTAAAGGAAAAAAAATCTTACTACTTCTTTACCAATTGTTTTCTTGTTACTGAATGTATACTGTCTAATTCACTGCATAATTAAGCAGTTTAACATATAGGGTTCATTTCATAAAAATGACTCTCCATGTCTTAATACAACTACAAATGCTTTGAAAACATTTTACAGGTTGATATGTTATACTTCTCTTTTTTTTTTTCTTTTTTTTTTGCGGTACTGGGGATCGAACTCAGGACCCTGCGCTTGCCAGGCAAGCGCTTATTCCACTGAGCTACATCCCCAGCCCGTTATACTTCTCAGACATGTATTTGTTTTATGAGTGATGACAGTCACCTTCCAACTGTAATATCAAGTGATTTTTTCCCTAAATTTACAGTGGTGCAGAGTAACAAGAGATGCTTTCCTGACCTCCAAAAAATGCAAACAAAAAGATACTACACAATTCAGAAAGGCTATCCCTCTTAATCCTTTTGTTCACATGGTCCTATAGGCTTCTCATCACAAGTAGGTCTAATACTACCCCTGCCATAATCCCTATGATAAGCTCAACATTTTAAATACAATGCTCATTATAGGAAAACTTTCCAAAAGAAGTTCATCTCTTTGTTGGATCTGATCAAACATTAATGTCTTTAAAGTTAAAAAAAACAAAATCCAGCCTTTGTGTCTATGAAAATCCATGTGAGAAAATTATAAGCAAATGAGACTGGAAAATACCCTGAATAGGAGAAGAAAAAATGTATAGGTGTTTAGGAGCTAACAGAATAGTCATAACGGGGATGTGCAAACAGAAACACTAAAGTAGCTATGGTCTTACCCTGCCACAAACCTATCTTGTCTCATTGTACCAGCAGAGTCTCACCATCTGGCAGGAATTGAGGGGCCATCATTATTTCTGGGGGAACTTTCTTCTCTGAGGTTTAAGAGAGACACTAGGAAAGCCTGAACGTTTATTTAAGCATGAAGTTTAAAAGGTTATATAGAATTTAAGATAATATGTCAATAAAAAACCACAACCTGCTCAATTTTATATTTTGATACTTGCAGAACTGTAATTCTGATGGTTACACTTATACTCTGGGTATCTGGTACCGACTTCCCATTATTCAGGGTTTTCCACATATAAAACTAGATATAATGGATGCTATCTTTGGCTATGAAGAACTGAAAAGAAAGAATCAAATTACTGACTGACTTATCAAATTATCTATTTAAAAAGACTGATGGTATCAGCTGTTGACAGTGATAAAAAACAAGGGAAGTCTCCCCAAATCTAAAACCAACAAAGAAAAGAAACAGAAAAGAGAATACTAAAAGACATAAGTGACAACCTAATGAAAAGTTAAAATGAAAAACAGATTACCATGAAGGAGACGTTAGCCTTAAAAACTAAAAAACAGCACAAATACTGTGTTACCCTGAATACACAGCGAGTTCACAAAAAAGCTGTCTCTAGGGAAGGACTAAGACAGTGAAGGGAAATACAAAGGACTTTATTTGTAATGCTTTATGCACTTCTTAAAATATGTCAGAAGTGTAAACATCTATTCATTTAAGTCTGATTATCCTTTGCACGTTGTGTGTGTGTGTGTGTGTGCACGTGCGCACACAGTACTAAGGATAGAACCCAAGGCCTCATGTATGCTAAGCAAGTGCTCTACCACTGAACTACATCCCGAAGTCTCACTAAATTGTCCAGGCTGGCCTCAAACTTTTAATCCTCCTGCCTCAGTTTCCCAAGTAAGTGGGATTATAGGCCAGCACCATCACACCAGGTTCTTTCATAGTTTTTTAAAGACTTTATTTGAAATCAGAACCTTATTAGCAGTATCACAAGATGCACTACTTAAAAATAAACATAACTGCGTCAATCTCCATTCCCCATAACATTTTTGGTCCCTCTAGTATTATTTTATTACAGAATCAAAAGAGGATAGAATGTGTCCATAATTCTAAGGAAAGGAATGACAAAAGAAACTCAACAATCTGGAAATACTATATTACTTCTACCAATAATTACTACACCCTAAGACACACCAACCAATTCATACATACAACATCACTGGGGGAAGTAGTCCTCTAATACCATGGGCAAATTAAACTGTAACACAAGAACGTTTCACACTAATAATAAATGGTTTCGAGACCTAGGCTGGGGTTACGGTCAGTTTTTCTAGGCATCACGCCCTGCTCTGTTCTCCTGTCCATACTGCAGAATCACAGCCTCTCTCCTTCAGTTTCTTTTACTTGTTTGTTTTGCTTGTTCTTTTTCTTGAGACAAGGTCCTGCTATGTAGTTCAGCCCGGCCTTGAACTCACTATGTTGCCCAAGCTGGCCTCAAAGTTGCACTGATCCTCCTACTTTAGCCTCCCAACTGCAGGTATTACAGGCACGTGCCAGTATGTCTAGCTCCTCTCCCTCAGTTTCTATTCCAGAACTCTCTTCACGTTGTCCTGTGGAATTGGTTAATGAAATCCTGTAGCACCAGTGGTGACCACAGAGTAAAACGCTGAAGGAAAGGTAAGAAATCAAGCTACACCAGGTAATCTCACACTGATGATCTCTTAAATCTCGGTCTCACAAACCTGTATCCTGGCTAGTCATTTTCACTCAAAAGTTTGGGTATATACAGCTCAGCAACTCTCTTCTCAACTTTCCTCTAATACTTAGAACATCGTTTCCAAAGTATAGGATTTACACAAAAGCAAATGAGGGTTACATGATTTAATCAACAAGACATTTTAAATATTTCAGGAACAAAGTTATTTATCACAATTACGTCACAAAAGAAATTTCCATCTGGCAATACCTCTATTTGACATATCTCACAAACTAATGCATAGAAAACATTAAGTGACAAGAGTCATTAACTTAAATTTTCAGGGACCAGGGTATAGCTCAGCAGCACAAGTGCCTGCCTGGAAGGCACAAGGTCCTGAGTTCCATTCATGATACCAAAAAAAAAAATTTTTTCAGAAAGTGAGTTAAAAGATATTAAAGAAATAGAAAACAGTAAAAAAAAAAAATAATAATAATAATAATAATAATGTGTGACTAACATTTGGGAAATATTTTAGAATAAAATATTCTGAGAATAAAATATTCTGAGAATATTTTATGTTTCTCAAAATTTAATGTGCATCAGAACCACTTAAAACACTTTTCTTTTTGAAATAGGGTATGACTACGTAGTTTGGGCTGGCCACAAACTCAGAGCAATCCTGCGTCGGCCAGTAATCCTGCAGGGATCACAGGTATATGCCATCACACCTAGCTGGTAGAATACTTCTTAAAACACAGATTGCTGGCCCCCATCTCCAGAACTTTTAATTTAGTAGGTAGGCCTAAAAATATGCATTGCCAATTAAGCTAACAGGTGATACTGAGGTTGCTGGTTTAGGGACCTCAGTAACCTAGAGTAGTCATTCACAGCTCTTTTTTTAAAAGGGTAAGTAAGAAACATCTCAGACTTGCCATCCATATTACACTATAATTATTTAACTCTGCTATGTGTAAGGTAAAGCAACCATGGCATAAGGTACGAGTGAGCATGATCATGTTACAATAGAACTTCATTTACAAAAAGCCAGTAGTCACAGAACCAGCCCCTTACCTAAAATATAGCCTCAAGCAATTGAACAAGGTATATTGTATTACCTAACAGTGGCACAGAGTATAGTACAGAACTAGGTACTGTATACGGCACATACTCCCCACTATCTACTTCTAAAGAAAAGCAAAGGTTTGTAAGTTTGACTCTGAAAGAACCAATTAATGTCTACAAAAACTGAGATTTCGAGCTTGGTGTGTCTGTAATCCTAGCACTCTGGAGGCTGAGGCAAGAAATTTGCTGTGAGTTCAGCCTGGGCTACATAATGAGTTCAAGGCTAGCCCAAACTACATAGTGAGACCCTGTCTCAAAAAATAAAAAAAAACTAGAAATCTGAGATCTCAACAAAAAATACACCAGGTGTGGTGGTACTAGGGAGGCTAAGGCAGGAGGATCTTTGCAAGTTCGAGACCAGCCTGGGCTACAATGTGAGCTCAAGTCCAGGCTGAACTGCATAGCAAGACCCTGTCTCAAAAAGACAAAAAAA
This sequence comes from Dinomys branickii, assembly GCA_004027595.1. Lineage (NCBI taxonomy): Eukaryota > Metazoa > Chordata > Mammalia > Rodentia > Dinomyidae > Dinomys > Dinomys branickii. The sequence goes on from PVLD010004471.1 coordinate 39,503, forward strand.
ATAAAAATTTTTTTAAAAAATAAAAACAAAACAATTTACCATATTCTAACACATGACAACAGATTCAGCAAAGGCGGCTAGTTAATGAAATTCTGTTCACATTGTGTCCAATAGATCAAATATCAGTTGTGCATGGTTCAAGACTAAATTTAAACCTATAGATCATTAATACTGAGTGTTTATAGAAAAAATAAGTTTTAAAGACTCTTTTGTCTAGCCACTGTTAAACAGAACATGACATTTATTCAGTTGTCTGAACTATGTTGTTTTCTTCAACTTCTCAGTCCTAAGTTATTCAATTAAAAACATGGGCCACTGTGCTGTCTCTTGCAGTGGCTTGCTCTAACCCTGCAGACTGCACTTCATTTCCTACTTTTACTTGGCCCAAACTCGATTTCCAGACCCTGTTTCTTTTCCTACCTTTAATAAATCTTCGCTACTGTTAACAAAAACATGAAGCTGTAGACAATTTCAGTTTTTACAAACCACTTTTCTCTATATTCTCAATAATCTTACATTAAATGGTTTAGACCTTGTCTTCCAATCTGTGTCCTAGCAGCTACTGATGCATAAAAATTTAAATAAAAAGGAAAAAGAATCTGTGTAGTAGTACTAAAGTCACAAGGTTCCTGTCAGAAATCTATCCTTTTACTCATTCCTTCCCCAGCAACATACTGCAACTTCCTTCAACATCTCAGTCTACAATTTCTTAGTAAACTAATTATATTGGATAGAACTGTGTTATTTCCTTATAGCTATATACTACTGAGCTGTAAGAAGTCAGGGTACTTCAAGCACCTTTCTCAAATCCCACTCCTAAGCAGTATCTGTCTCAACTTACCCAGCCTTGCCCCCACACTTACTAACTTTCAGTTTTAAGCCATCTGCCTATCTTCTCAGTCTGACTTCCTCCATGAACCCTCGGCAATTTCAAGCTTCAAGGTTTACATGAAACACTTGTTATTGAACACTAACTCAATAATCCTGACCTCGACCTAGGGGACCTACTTGCCTCTAAACTTGAAAAATACAACTCACTGAACATTCTACTAGACTTTCAAAGTATTACTTGCTGCTTATAGAGCTTCTGTAAAAATAGGGAAAATAATTTTTGTTATTTTGGTTTGTTTTTGTTTTGTGATGCTGGGGATCAAGCCCAGGGCCTCACACATGTTAGGCAAGTATTCTACAAACCCTTTCTTTTCTTTTCCCTTTTTTTTTTTTGAGACAGGGTCACTATGTAGCCCAGGCTGGCCTGGAACTCACAGCCATCCTCCTGCCTCAGCCTCTTTTTGGTTTTTTTTGCAGTACCAGGGATTGAACTCAGGACCTTGCACTTGCCAGGTAGGCACTTTGCCTCAGCCTCTTGAAGGCTGAGATTACAGGCATGTGCCACCACATTAGGCTAAAATTTCTTATGGTTAAGAACTTTTTTTTGTCTTTTTTGAGACAAGGTCTCAATATGCAGTTCAGGCTGACCTTAAGCTCACTTTGTAGCCCAGGCTGGTCTCCAACAATGATCCTCCTGCCTCAGCCTTCCAAGTGCTGGGATTACTGGTGTTCACCACTGTACTCAGCTGGTTAAAGAACTTATATGCTTTTAAAAAAAAAGAACTTATATGCTCTAGACTAAGATATATCCCATTATTATGTCAAAAATGTGTGCTTTTACATTAATGGCTACGCCTCCTTCACTTAAAATGAGTGATCCAAGCGGAATAAAAGAACGACTTACAACTGACCAAGAAATAAATAAGGTTATTATGTTAATGAGAAAAAATTAAGAGAAAGATCATTTAATGTTGATGACAAGGAACACAGGTTACAGTAAAGATGATTCCATAAAGAAGAAAACCCACTAAAGAAAGCATAATCACTTATATAAGGCCATGGGTTCAATGCCAGCAGCACACCAAAAAAAAAAAAAAAAAAAAAAAAGGAGGAAACACTACACTTCAGTCTTTGATGCAATAATTTCAATGGCACAAGTCAGGTATTACTAAACTTCTATTAGGAACAGGTAAATTATTTTCTAAACTTATTTTCCTAGGTATCTCCTAAATAAAGTTTCACAAACAATGTAACTAACCAGCAGCACTATGTTTATAACCTCTATTAAACACAGAAGTACATCATATATTTTAGTAATATTACCACTAAACACAACTAAAATCATCTGAAAGTTGTAACTTGTCAAAACTAGTCTTTAATCATGGACAATTGATGGTACTATAAGATTCCTATAGTCTACCTTAGTCTACAGGTTTTGAGGGTATACTGTCATTGCTTGGCTGTTTTATTCTCAAGAGATGTCTCTGCTCCCATTCAAAGCAATGAATAGATAGGAGTCCTTTGTACAAGCCCTGTAAATTTCCTATCTCTAAATTTAGGATATTATTTAAACCCACTATTTTGTTTCATTCCTAATCTCTAGAACCTTCCCAGGCCTTTCTGGGATCAATCCTAGGTAGAAGCTTCTTATAACCAAACTATTCTGGTAAAAGAGGTTTCATTTAGACGTCCTTGCAAATAATCTAAGCCAGTCAAAATGACCAGTCTGTACAAGGGCTCTTGATTTTTCCTGTGTGGCTCCTCTCTACTATTAAATGGAATACGTTCAAGGAAAAGAATCTCATTTTACTAATGCTAATAACTACAACAAAAGGCATTATAAAATGTAATGAACCTTAAACTCAAGATAAATTATTAGTTATTAACATCTACTTTTGGTTCCTCCCTTTAAAAAAAAAACTTTACTTTTTGACATTTTTTAGCATAACAGGAAATTTAGTTTCCCATAACAAATTACAGATTTAACTTGAGGCAAAAAAGGTTAAGTGACTTACCCAAGGTTACAATTAGAGACCAGGTCTCCTGAATCTCAGCCCAGTGCTCTTTCCTTAGCCCATGATGCCTTATTAGAAAAATCCAAATACAGTCAGACCCCCACTTACATGGGTATGAGTTACACTGATTCACATATACAAACTTTATATAGTGTGACCAATGTTTCAACTCACGCGGTACCCTGCTTCCATTTATGCAGTATGCCAGGCATCGGCACGGTTTTCAGTGGCACACAGGCGGTTGCCACCACCAGGGCCCTAGGCAAAATTGCAAAGAAGGCAAAGTTTGTCTTTGGCCCTCCCACCTCCCTTATGTTTTCCTCTCCCACCTCCTAGTTGCACCCCTGCCCAGCCACCCAGCACAATCATGCTGCCCTCCAACTGCCAAAGCCCCCCACTTGCACAACTCACCAAATACTGTGTCTCTGGACATGCCCAGGGATCCCAAATTACCTCTCCCTGCCACCAAAATTCCTATTCCTGAGGATTCCAGTGAAACTTATCTACGTGATTAACTGACTGATGTAATTCAAGATAAGATACAACAGGCTTACATCTCCAAGGATTTTATAAAGGTACTAATTAAAAACTGCTGGAAAGGGAGGGGAGACACTATCTTTTAGAAAAGGGGAGCAACATGTTCCCAGAGCCACAGGACTCATAAACCACTTCAGATACTTTCACATAGAACACTACATGTTGAGAGCGTTACTGCCACCTTGAGCTCCGCTATCCAAAAGCAGAGCAGCCGCTTCAGTCTCTCACATTAAACATAAATAAATAACAATGGACAAAGCTGCCTGAAACGCTCTCCTTACCTACCTACCTTTTCCATCTCACTCCCACCTCCTGCATCCCCATTTCTACCTCTCAGTGCCGAAGGCACCCAACAGCACCCCCATAAGCTGTTCCTGTCCAATACAAGGCTTCCATTACATGGTTTCAAATTACATGGTGTTATCCAGTGATGTGTCCAAGCTCCCCTATCCCTGGATAACTTGAAGTTCACTGCTAAAAAAGAATAATCCTAATTAAAAATCCTGAATTTTAAATTCAAATACATAAATTCATTAAATATCTGGTGAGAAGGAAAAGAACTATACTGATTCTTACACTGTAAAAGAACTAAATTATATAAACAATTCTTTTCCTTGAAAGTAGTATGTTGTTTACTTCTGACCCAACATAGCAGTGAAAATTCAGTCATTTCACCTAAATAGAGTAATACGGTGAGCTGGTAAATATGAGTTTATTTATAAATCCTCTATATCTGGAGGTTTAAAAAAAATCCAGTAACATGTAGATGGGCATGGTGGCGCAGGCACATAATCCCAGCACTTGGGAAGCTGAGGCAGGAGGATCTCCATGAGTTTGAGGCCAACCTGTACTATAGAACTATAAAGTTCAGGGCCAGCCTAACTACAAATGAAGACCCTGTCTCAAAAAAAAAAATCCAGCCGACACAAAATATGTAAATTTATATGTATACAAAGCAGAATGGATCTTAAGAAATCCAGCTTTCTACTGGGAATACACATGCCATAACATATATATGTGTGTGTATATATGTATATGTGTGTGTGTATATACACACACACACACACACATATATACATACATACACATAAATATTAGTTCAGCTTTGCAACCTGTCAGTATGGAAATATATCAGGTGATTGATGGTTATCTTCATCTTCAGTATCCTTCCAGTAGTTAGAGGAAATCCAGCCGGGTATAGCGGCAAGAGCCTGTAATCCCAGCACTCCTGCGGCTGGGGCGAGAAGATCACTGCAATTTCAAAGCCAGCATGGGCCATATAGTGAGTTCAAGCGCAATTTGGATTGCATAGCAAGACCCTGACTCAAAAAAGAAAAAAAAGAAAATCCACTCTGCAGAAGATAGCAAAAACAATATCCATAACGATTAAAAGAACCGAGATTTCTCTAATTATAAACACTGCGGAGTGTGGAGGCGCACGCCTGTGATTCCAGTCCTTGGGAGGCTGAGGAAGGAGGACCGCTAAAACTGTGAGGCCAGCCTGGGCCACACAGCGAGCTCAGGGCCGCTCTGAGTTTACATGGAAAGACCTTCTCTCAAAAAAAAACCAGATGGCTTATTCTGTTCAGATTCTGGATGAACTTCTACCCAATACCTTCTCTTCCCGTTGTCAAAGACGCTATATTAAGACATGCAGTTATAAACATTCTTATTTAACCATAAAAAATGACTAACTGTTAAAAAGTTTCTCCACTGAGCCCCACCCCACTGTGGACTGAACCCAAGGCCTCTGCACTGAGCTACATCCTTACCCTTTTTTTTTTTTTTGAGACACAGTCTTGCTAAATTGCCCAAACTGAGTCTGAAATTGCTATCCTCCTGCCTCAGCCTCCCATAGTGCTGGGATTACAAGTGGGCACCCATACACCCAGATGACATTATTAATTAATGTTAACTTTCAAAGGTTTACCACACAAATGAAATGCATTTTCTTCCCAGCCTTTTCTTCCTCTCTACACAACCACGGACTGCCCATCTACACCTACTTGTCTATATGCTCCCTGAAGGGGTCTTTAAAAAACCGAAACCCCCTGAAACGCCACTGTCAGTGTGCATTGCTGAAACACTTGAATTCAGTAAAGCTCTTGTAACCTCACATATTTTGCTGCAGGACACTTAAGTAAATTATAAAAGCTACTGGTACAAACTAAATTTAAGTATCTTCTCTAAACCAAGCAATTTAAATAACGTGCCAAGGAAAAAGGTATTTAGACGACTAAGAAACTATTTTCCCAAGCAAGCAACATATAAAAACAATGAAGGATTCTGCTTAAGTACTGAGCTAGACCTTTCCTTCACGTTGGAATGGTTTTAAACTGCGTTTGAAAAAGTATGTTACGAATTATCACCATGAGAACAAGAACAGCATTTCATCATTTTATTTAAAAATTCTCTTTATGACAAAGGACAATCCAACACGTCGTGGCTTTCTATACAGATTCTACGCTAAGTGCCTAAAAACCTCTTTGTTTCCCTCAGTTCTACTTTGCTGGGCATCAAATTTCCAAAATGGTTCTATTTGGGACGCATGCAAGATTTGTCAATATTTACTGAACAAAGCCTCTATTAAAATTGTCCAACAAAATGGAGGTCTCTCGCAAAAACAGGCCATAACATTTTTCTTTTCACAAAATGGGGCCAAACACACCCACTTCCAGAAACCATGGTTTGGGTCAGATTTTCCATAAAAATGGTGGATTCCGCGGGGCTTCACGGTGCATCTCTGGGACGGGGCTGGCAGTAAAGATTTCCTCCAGACCCAGGAAGGGGATGGGCGGGGGCTCTTTCTGAAATACTCTGGAGGGCCGCCGCGAGAGATGATCCCAAAGCTCCGGTTTAAGGAACTACATCGGGACGGAGGCTTTAACGGTCCGCAGGTAACTAACCGGCTACAGAACGTGCCGCCGGACTACGCACAAGAGACGTGGGCTCTCCCATCCCAGCCAAGTCAACAGCAAAAGCACAAACTCTCCTTTCAGCCCCCCAGGCCCCGCCTCGCCCCATTGGCAGCAGTTCCCGCCAATCCGCACGGTCACCGCCCCCGAGCCCGCCTGCCAAGCCCCGATTGGATGGGACGGGAGCCAGGGCCCTCGTGTCACCAATCTGGGAGCCCCTTACTCAGCCGCACGCGCGCGCCCAGATGCGCCCTCGGACCCCCGCCGTCGGCGCCCCGTCCCCTCCCCCACCCCCAGGGCTCTGGCAGCAGCTTACCGTCCCGGGAGGTGCCCATCAACTGGTCCAGCATCGCGCGCATCTGGGCCTGCGCCGACATGGCGGCGGCGTGGAGGGCGGACGGGCGGGGGTGGGGCGCAAACCGGGCCCTTTCGGGCGGGGGGATGAGGGGCAGGGGCAGGGGGAGGTGCGCCGCTGTCTCGGTGGCCGCCGCCGCCTGGAGGCCTGAGGAAAGGGAGCCGGCGGGGTCGCGGGAGCGTCCGGGCTGCGCTCCTCACGACGACGTGTACGTGGAAGACGGCAGCCTCCGAAAGCGACCCTCGTGTCCTCGCTCTCCGTCCTGTTCCAGGGACAGAAGTGACACGGGCTAAGCAAGCTCTCGCCTCCAACACCGCCACCCGCCAGAAGCCGTCAGCCCCCCCCTCGGCTCTAACGCCGCTCGCCGCCACCGTCGCCGCGGCGGGGGCGCGCACGCTCCTCGCGCTGAGCAGTTTCCCGCGGGGGCTCCACCAACTAGCGTCCAACCGCCGTGGCTCCGCCCGCCCCGCCCGGGAGGGGTCCCGCCCTAACGGCTCGCGGGCGCGTGCACGCTTGCGCCCCGCCCCTTCCCGGGGTTCTCGCGAGATTCTCGTTAATCTCACTAGGGCGGCTCTGCCCTGAGGCGCCAAAGCCGGAGCTTGGGACTGTAGTGGGCTTTCTGTACCCTCGGCGCTCCGCGCTGGCGACCCCGGCCCCGCTTAGCTAAATGTGCGGAGGTTGGCTCGGGGGTTAAGTAGAGACCCGGCCAGCGCGGCCTGACGGTGGCGCGGGCGTCTTCCGACGGTGCTCACCAACGGCCGGCCGATGTGACAGGGTCGGACCGTGGTACATGTTCACAGAGACGCGGCCATCAGCCCGGACAGGAGCGTCGCGAGCGCCGCGCCCGACCTCACGCCGGCCTCGCGCGGCGATGCCCAACGCATCTGGCCGCGTTGTGAGGACAGACCTAGGCCAGTGCCTTTGCTTGGCGTTTACAAACTTGATAAAATATGAACTCTTAAAGATGGGATGTGGAGCCGGGCGTGGTGGCGCTTTCACATAATCCTAGCACTCTAGGAGGCTGAGGCAGGAAAAGCAAGCGCTCAAGCCCGGGCAATTTAACGAGACGCTGTTGTAATTTACAAGGGCGGGCTGTAGGTCAGTGTGAAAGCCTTGGGTTCAATCCCTATTTTCTAGGCAATAGTACAAAAGAAAAAAAAAAGATACTTTGACAGCAAATAATGGCAGAAAATTTTGCTACATTGTAATTACATAGTCATAGCCTTGGGTTTTATGATTCCTGGCTAAGGGTCAAAGTTCAACATGAGGTTGAGTGTGGTGGTTCATGCCTGTAATCCCAGCACTCGGAGAGGCTGAGGCAGGATCGTTTTGAGTTTGAGACTAGTCTGGGCTACAAAGTGAACTCAAGGCCAACCTGAACTGCATAGCGAGACCCTGTCTCAAAAAGACATTAAAAAAAAAAAAAAAAAAATCAACATGAGGGCCTGGGGATGTGGCTTAGTGGTAGTGCTTGCCTAGCATGTGTGAGGTCCTGTGTTCAATCCAGCACTACAAAAATAAGTCATACTATCCAGATCACATTAAATGCATATTAGGTCAATAAAAGTTGTAGTCTTATTTTCAACAATAAAAATAGCCTTCCCCCAGTTCTTTGGAAAACTCAAAATTCTAACCAATTCCAAATACTAGGAATATCATTCTGTGAAAACTGATTTAGAATAGCACATGAAGCCGGGCATGAAAGCACACGCCTATAATCCCAGCACTTGAAAGGCTGAGGGAGGAGGATCACCACGAGTTCAAGGCCAGCCTGGGCTACAAAGCGAGTTCAAGGCCAGCCTGCACTATATAGCATGATGCTGTCTCAAATAAAAAACAAAAAACCTGATTAGCACATAAGTCTACTAATTACAGTATTATAGCGGGGGATGGTGTCACAGGCGTGTACTTCCAGATACTCAAGAGGCTGAGGCATGAGAATGGCAACATTTGAGGCCAGCCTGGGAATTTAGGGAGATCTGGTCTAAAAAAAAAAAAAAAATGTAGTGTAACTTGGTGATAATCTATTCATGTGGCATGTACAAGGCCCTGGGTTCAATCACCAGTACTGCAAAGGCTCTGAAAGGATGTACCATTATATGCAGAATATTATCCTGAGAGAGTGTGCTTAAGGGAATACACGAAGGTGTTTGGATTTTTTGGTTTATTTTTTAAATAAGGAGAGAAAAAAACTTTTAATAGCTGGATGTGGTGGCTCACGCCTGTAACTCCAGCACACAGGGAGGCTCAGGCAGGATTGTTGTGAGTTGAAGGCCAGGTTGGACTACAAAGTGAGCTCAAGGCCAGCCTGAACTGCATAGTGAAACCTTGTCTAAAAATTTTTTAAAATGAGAGATTTATTGCAAAAGTGGCAGAAAGGAAGGGACTATTGCAGTAGGATGTGGGAACTATTACAACAGAGAACCCTGATCTTTAGGTCTGTAAATATCTCTAAAGTTAACACATAGTTTTCCTTTTGTACAGAATAAAAAAGCTAGAGAGCAATCAGTGTGGGCCATGGAGTAGGTGAGAGAAGGCTCCACCTGAGGCCTGGATGCCCCCAGGAAGGATGAGCAGCTGCTGGCTCAGGCCTGGCAGTTCCTCTGGAGGCCTAGAGGAAGGAAAGAAGCTTAAACCTCCTTGGCCAAAAGGAGTTTTGTTCCAACTGTTCACTGGGGACAAGCAGAGAGACCGATTATTGTTAAATATTTCATTAGAGGGGCTGGAGGTACAGCTCAGTGGGCTAAGTGCTTGCCGCTGAGCACTAGGGCCCTGAGTTCGATCCCCGGTGCCGAAAAAAAAAAATATTTCATTAGTGCCTATTTTATGAAATGTTGGGTCTCAGTGTGTATATTGTGATCATATACATCCTATTACTTGCCCTTACACCCATTCCCTTCCTCCAATAAGAATCTCTCTTCTACTATTTTTTTTTTTATATCAGCAATTGAACTCAGGCTGGGGGAGTGGTGGTGCATACCTCTAATCCCAGCACTCGGGAGGCTGAGGTAGGAGGATTGTTGTGAGTTTGAGACCAGTCTGGGCTACAAAGTGAGCTCAAGACCAGCCTGAACTGCACAGCGAGATCCTGTCTCAAAAAGACCAAAAAAAAAAAGAATTGAGCTCAGGACCTTGCACTTGCCAAGCAGGAGTTGTGCTGCTCTGCTATGTCCCTGCCCTCCCTTCTATTTTCTTTCTTTTGTGTGTGTGTGTGTGTGTGTGTGTGTGTGTGTTTGAGACAGGGTCTAACTATGCAGTTCAGACTAGCCTTGAGCTCACTTTGTAGCCTAGGCTGATCTCAAACTCACAAGGATGCTCCTGCCTCAGCCTGAGTGCTGGGATTACAGGCGTGCACTCCCACGCCCGGCTCCCTCCCTTCTATTTTCAAGTCTTCTTTTTCAGATTTAATTTATTAGGGAGCCAGGCGTGGTGGCGCACGCCTGTAATCCCAGCACTCGGGAGGCTGAGGCAGGAGGAGCATTGTGAGTTCTAGACCAGCCTGGGATACAAAGTGAGCTCAAGGCCAGCCTGAACTGCATAGCAAGACCCTGCCTCAAAAAAGCAAAAATAAATAAATAAAATAATAATAATAATTTATTAGGAAGAAAATGTGCTGTTTGTCTGAGTGTGGCTTATTTTGCTTAGTATGATGATCTCTAGATCCATTCATTTCATGCAGATGAATGGCTGAGTATGCCACACTGTATACCGTGTTTCTTTCATCCGTTTATCAGCTGAGGGGCACCTAGGTTGGCACTGTATCTTAGCTATTGTGCCTATCACTGCAGTAAACATGGCTGTGCAGGTGCCCCTATTACATGGTGACCTTAATTCCTTTGGGTGTGTACCACAGAGTGGTATAGCTGGACCCTATAATAACTCAATTTTATTTGTAGTTGTTAGGTTCTTAGAGGCAGTTTCTTTTCCTGTTTTTGGTTTGGCTTTTGTACTGGAGATTGAACCCAGGGCCTCCACACTGAGCTACAACCTCAGCCCATTTTTACTTTTAATTTTGAGATAAGAGTTTTGCTAAATCATCCAGACTGAATGTAAATTTGCAGTCTTCCTGCCTCAGCTTCCTGGGTGTTAGGATTATAGGTGTGCAGCACCGTACCTGGTGTCTACTTTTAGTTTTTGAGAAACCGCCATACTGATTTGAACAGGGGCTGTGCTAATGTACCTCCCAACAGCTATGCAAAAGAGTTCCTTTTCTCCTCTGCATCCTCACCAGCATTTACTTTTTGTATTTTTTTTAATTGTAAAGAGAATAAAATATTAAAAATGATACACAATTTTTTTTTTTTTGGTCTTTTTGAGACAGGGTCTCGCTATGCAGTTCAGGCTGGCCTTGAGCTCACTTTGTAGCCCAGGCTGGTCTTGAACTCGCAGTGCTCCTCCTGCCTCAGCCTCCTGAGTGCTGGGATTACAGGCGTGCACCACCATGCCCAGCAAAAAAATGATACACAATTTCAAAACAAGATGATAAGAGATAATGGTTTTTTTCATTGATTTTTTTAAAAAGTCTAATTTCTTCTTTTTGGTTCTCATTTCACACATTGCTTCTCGGCCTTTGGCTAAGATCAAACGTGGTTCTCATTCACAGAAGAGGTGTAATGGCACAAGCACATGGTAGGTCAGAAGGAGAAAGTATCTGCAGTTCATTGTACTTTCTCTTTTCCTTAAAGAGAGAAATTTGGCTGCCCACCAGATGTGTGGATGTACCCTGCCCTACCTTTTACAGCCGGGTATGATAACATTTTCCCACTGCCCAATGGATGTGAGGGTTGTGCGCCCCTTATCACTGTGAAATCAAGGCCGGAGTGCAGGTAGGCGTCCCAAGTCGGCACCTCACACCCCTCGGGAGACTGCTGGCAGTGTTTACCCTCTGCACGCGTGCACTTCATACATGAGGGTTGTCAGCTCTGGCAGGTATGTCAAAGTAGATTTTCTTTAGAAACGCAACGTGCATTGTCACGGCTGCTCCTCCCTGTTTGCTCTGGTTGCTTTTGCTTCTTCTGCAGCCAGGGACTGTTGCCCTCCGCCATGTGCCACTCTGCCTTGCAGGCAGCCAATAGTGGACTGCAACTTCCACAAACGGTGAGCTAAATAAACCTGTCCTTCCTTAAAAAAAAAAAATGCAATACACAAAACTCTGTGATTCCCACATTTTTACATTATTTGATATTTTGGGGAAAACTATGAGTTCCTTTGTAATTGCGAGAATAGCAATTTTAAATAAAGTTACTTGAGTATGGTAACACACATCTGTAATCCCATAATCCACCCCAGCACTTGGAAGGCTGAGACAGGAGGATGGCCCGTTCAAGGCCAGCATAGGCCCATCTCAAAAAATTTTTAAAAACTGCCTCACTTTACCCCTTGACTAGCTCACCAAAGGACGTCATTCAAGGAGTGTCATTTCCCCCAAGGAAAAGGAGGTGGTGACCGCAACTCAGTCACCAGCTAGATTCTTTTTTTTTGAGACACAGTCTCCCATACTCAATGTAGTCCAGGCTGGCCCCAAATTCATGGCAATCCTCCTGCCTCACCCCCCCAGTGCTAGGATTACAAATGTGTACCACCACATCTGGCCAAGTAGGTTCTTGATTCTATCACAGAAAAAAAATTTCAGAATGTGTCAGTCAGAAGCCTAGGAAGGTTTTTTACCCAACTGTGGTGGTGCACACCTGTAATCTCAGCACTTCGCAGGCCAAGGCAAGAAGATCACCAGGAGTTTGAGGCCAGTTTGGGCTACACAGTGAGTTCAAGGCCATCCTGGACTACATAGGGAGACCCCCATCTGTCTCAAAAGAAAATAAAGGGATTTTTAGGCAGAATTAAAGTACACACTCAAAGAAAATAGAGTGCAGTCCCTCAGGGGAGGCATGTCTTTTTGTTTTTTTGTATTCTTGATCACTGGAATGAGGTGGAGTCTTGGTTTGCACTTTGCTAAACACCAAAAATGTTGGACCTTTATTCATGTATTCATGGATTATTTGTACTACTACTGAGAAGTGTCTGTTCCTTTGCCCATTTGTTAATTGGCCTATTTGATTGTTTGGTGTTAACATTTTAGAATTCTTTTTTATATTCTACATGTTAATCCTGTCAGAAGAGTATGTGGCAGTTTTTCTCCTGGTTGGTCAAAGATACACAATTTACTGTAAATAACATTTTTTTTTTTTGTCTTTTTGAGACAGGGTCTCACTGTACAATTCAGGCTGGCCTTGAGCTCACTTTGTAGCCCAGGCTGGTCTCGAATTTGCAACAATCCTCCTGCCTCAACCTCCTGAATGCTGGGATTACAGGCATGCACCACCACATGCAGGTATATCAAATGATGGGAAATTATTGTACTGTATATAATACAGCATTGTAAAAGAGAAAGTCAAAACAACCTGTTCTAACCCTTTTGTGCTAAAAGGAAAATATCTTCACATAATATTAACAACAAGCCTATGGCTGTAAAGTAAGGAAACCAAAATGTCAGAACCAGAAATGGTGGCACATGCCTGTAATTCTAGCACTGAGGCTGAAGCAGGAGGACTGTTGCGAGTTCGAGGCCAGCCTAGACTACAAAGTGAGTTCAAGACCAGCCTGAACTGCATAGTGAGATCCTGTCTCAAAAACACCAAAAGAAAGGAAAAAGAAATGTATGTGAAACATCTCTGTGTTTTGACCTGGTCAATTCAGTAAATGCTGTCCTCTTAATACTATAATTTGAATGTTAATCTCTTAGAGTGCTTTGAATGCTTCATGAATAGTTCTGTTGTGCAGGTTGTACTCCTCCTAGTGAGTGCATCCATGCGTGCAAAACACTGATCTGCTGCTCGCTGCATGGTTAGAAGGCGCTTTGGGCACAGTAAAGATGAATGAGACATGACCCTTAGGTTACATGCGTTCTCTTCCGGAAAAGCACTGACATACACACGCACAGGGGCATGGATAGAGAGGCGCCTGCCCTTCACAGAAGAGGATGTTTCAAGCAAAAGGAGCATTAGGAGTCTATTTGAATAGAGTTCGGCCAGAAGAATGTCAGAGCTTGAATGGGGGCAGAGGCGCAGCAGACAGAGTTGATGAGAGCTACTGCAGAGGCAGAGAGAGCAGAGGAATCCAAATGACACCCACGGTTGCTTGGCTGATTTTGCTCTGGTGGGGACTGAACTCAGGGACTTTGCACCGAGCCAATCCCTAGTCCTTTTGATTTTTTGTTACATTTTGTTTTGCTTTTTAGAAAGGGTCTTGCTATATAGCCCAGACTGGCCTCAAACTCCCAGTGATTCTATTGTCTCAGCCTCCCAAGTGCTGGGACTACAGGTCTATACCACCACACATGGCATTTTTTCTTTTTAAACAGGTTCTCCCTCAGTAGCTGAATTCCCCAGGCTGGGCTCCAAATTCCAGTCTTCTTGCCTCAGCATCCCCAAGTGCACTACCATCCCTGGCTCTGCCCATTTGGGGCTTGGTTATTCAGCACAGTGGACCTTTCACCCAAACCCAGAGTTCGGGAGGAAGGGCAGTTTCACAAGGAGACTTGGAGGCAGAAGAGGTTAATGTGCCTACCCATCCAGTCCCCGGACGTCCTCCCTGAGGGCTGCAGCTGTGCCTTGGCTGTGCTCCTGCACCTAAAGGCAGGCTTGTCAGGCCCATCATCAGCCCCTAGGAACTTCCCACTTGACCTAAATTCCACTCCCATCTTTACTGTCCGTTTCCTCAGTGTCCCTACTGGAGTGTGCCCCTTGTTTCCTCCCAGGACCTTAATATGTATTTGTGTTTTATCTGCTTTAAACAGGATTTCATTATGTAGTTCAGGCTGGCCTGAACTCACTTTGTAGCCCAGGCTGGCCTCAAACTCACAGCAACCCTTCTGCCTCAGCCTCCTGAGTGCTGGGATTATAGGCATGTGCCACCACACCTGGTGTATTTCTGTATTTTTATAAGGCATCAATGAGTATGTGTGTGTGTTTACTCTTTTCTTCACACACATGAATATGTGTCTGTATATATGCAGGTGTAACTGTTTGGGAAGTATGTGGAAAGAGGCACATCACCCCATTAGTAATGGTTACTACCTGTACTGGGGAGAGGAGTGGGAAGGGCAGGGAAAAATAAATTGTGCCTTATTTAATTCCTTAAAACAACAGACTTTTATAATTTAATTTTGTTTGTTTATTGTAGTACTAGGGATTGAACATCTCCAAATCTTTTTTTATGCTGAGACAGCTTCTTGTTTAACTGCCCAGGCTGGGATCAAATTTAAAAATTCTCCTGCCTCAGCCTCCCAGAGTGCTGGGATTACAGGCATGTGCCACCTCACCTAGTTAAATTCTGTCAGTAGATCAAAACTAGACATGGCAGCACATGGCTGTAATTCTAGCACTCTGGGAGGCCACGACAGGAGGATCACTAGTTCAGCGTCAGCCTGGGTTACATAGTGATCTCAGTCAGAATGACTTGGCAGCTGGGTGTGGTGGCACACAGCTGTAATCCCAGCACTTAGGAGGCCGAGGCAGGAGGATCGTTGTGAGTTCAAGACCAGCCTGGGTTACAAAGTGAGCTCAAGGCCAGCCTGAACTACATAGTGAGACCTTGTCTCAAAAACACTTAAAAAAAAAAAAAAAAGAAAGAAAGAAAGAATGACATGGCAAGACCCTTTCTGCAAAAAAACCCAAAGTCGTAAAAGAAGATCAAGGAC